>LOEQ01007058.1:50371-66317 GCA_001685075.1 Bramus lutescens | reverse complement strand
GATGTGAGAGTTAGCCAAGAAGAGGCTAGATATGATGGGTCAGGCAGTGCTTAACTGAATACAATTTGTGTGTTGTTATTTCAGGGATTAACCAGCCGGCTGGGAGCTGGGAATCGGGAAGTGGCCCACCGCTCATTCTACAGAGTGCCTGCTCCCCCATCACTACATATATATAAAAGAAAATTCTCCATTTTGAAAATTCTTTATCATTCATATGTATTACCAGTATTGTTTTTAAGTTTGTGACTTGAATTTTCATATTTTCACATTATCTGCCACAGAGTAAAATTTTTGTACACTGAACTCCACCGTATCTGCTTTCTGCTGTGATTAATGCTTCATAAATTACATCTGAAAGTGCCATATTGTTGTAATAAAATCAAGTCTATAATTTTAAATTAATTGCATTCCTGTAGTGATACACATGGAATACTTTATTCCTAGAAAGGAGAGGCACATGAAAGTTGATAATAACCATTTAAATGACAAGAAAATAGTGCCATGACTGATGGTATTGCTGAGCTTTTGTTAATAAAAAAAAGACTACTCTTAGAATGAATGAAAATCAGGAAATAGTTTAGTAATAGGAATTTCAAAACCGACAAAAATAGAGTCTGTGTACTTAACTGTCCTTTCAAGAGAGTGATATGCAGGACTTGTAAAGAGGTTGTACATTTTCATAGGAATAACTCAATAGACAAAATAAATGAATTTCATCAAACTTGCATAAATTGTAAAAATTTGTTAACAAATGAAGAAGGGATAATTAAGCAAATTATAGTACATGTACTTAAGGTAATGATGTGAAACACTGAAAATGATGTTTGTGATTCGTGAGCCAGATACTGATCGAAACTTTTAGTCTGTTTTATATCATTTAATCACAATAAAATCAGCTGTTGTGAATACCACTGTTATTGAAACTGTATGCTAGGACTCAGTATCACACAGATGTAAATGGTAATGCTAGATCTCAAAATCAGACTGTGACAGAACTGACAGTGTGGTGAAAACTCCAGGCTGATGTTTGCTCTGATTTCTCTATTTCATTGTCAGTAAACACAGTCTGAGCAAATCAGAGGTCGCAGTTCCTTTAAGGAGCTCGTAACACAATAAAATACACCACTGTAAAATCACAAGGAAAACAACATAGCCAATATATCCTCTGCTATTTTCCCACAAGCTTAATATTGAAATTGTCAAAGTATAATGTTTGATTCTATCATATGGCAGATTGGATGATTTTTGATCAGATTATATCCATATCCACTAACATAATGTCTTCTATCGCCCACATCATCACCACCACAATCACTGGCTACACACAGAAAGGAAATTCTTTTCATTGAACCATTTGTGAACACCAGCACTATCAATATTTTCTTATAGTGTTCTGTATCATAGTGTTCATATTCCTTATGTAATTAATGGTTCTGATTCACCAGGGATTCTGAACACCCTGGTGGGACAAAGAACAAAAGGCTGTTCCTAAGCCCCCTTCCTCACAAGACTTTCCACAATAATTATGACAACTATGACAAGAGAGATTATGACTGTGTGGAGGGTGTGAAACATGCAATAAAGCCCTGTCTCTCCATGAATGGTTCACATTTACATGGCACAGAATCCATGATCATCATATTCTCCACAGAATATGGAATTTGCTAGCAGAAAGGACATTTTATCCCTGATGTGAGTTGTCTGTTTTAAATTATAAGCAGGTACTAAACTAATTGGCTAAACACAAAAATTCCTAGTATTTCCTAGGGTTAGAGTGCCAACTACAGGAAATAGATCTACTATTTTCCTCCAAAAAGGCCTTTTAGAGATTTGGCTTCTTTCAATATTTGATTAAAATTATTATATAGTAGTTTTAAATTGAGAAACTTAATCATACAGGAGTAATTCCACCTTTTTATAACCTGAAATTTTTTTAACGTCTGTATCTTAACTCTATCCTAAAATAAAGTCAAACTCTACTTACTAAGCAGTAACTAACCTACTAAGGTAGTTAAAGATTGGTTCTAATGGGGCCAGGTCCGCAGAATAAGGATACATCTATGCCAATTAGTTTATGGGTAGAGAAATATTGCCCATTGGCTACCCACTGAGTTTTTACCAGGTCCAAAATTCTTACAAGGGAATTAATTAGAGATATAATGGCTCAGCAGAAGTCTGTCACCATTAGTGAAAGCAGAGGAGCATCCAAGTTTATAACCTTGTGCAAATTGGCATATTGACCTTGCTTTGTAGATCAGGTGGGCTTGAAATCACTGATATCTGCCTGCCTCTGCCTCTCAAGTGCTAGGATTAAAGGTGTGCACCACTGCCTGGTTTCCCCCCTATATATTCTTTTCAAATGAAGGTAATATTTGGAAAAGTTAGATAATATGTTTCCGAGTTGGACAGATTGGAAAATTTGTGAAACAGTGTGATACATAGGATGCAGTTCAGTCTTTTTTCTCCACGATAGAACTTCCAGTGCCACCTCAGTAAGTTTATGAGGGTTAGAAGATTTGCCTATGTGTGACTAAAAAGAAAATTTATGAACAACATACATGAAACATACTATCTTTCTTTTTCCTATACTACCAACACCCCATTTTCCTTTGTAATGTTAACTGTAACAGATTCTTGTCTATCTTTTCAGAAGTATATTGTAGCATATGCCATAGATTTCCCCCATCCTTCTTAACAAACAACCATATTTTTAAATTATCCATATGACAGTGTTGGAAATCTTCCCACCTTCCCCAAATAATTGCTAAGTGGAAAACTTGCCACCTTCTCCAAATAATTGCTAAGTAATTAGCTCTTTTAAAGCTTACCCTATGCAATAAAATTCTGAGTTAAAAAATATATGCTTCTAATGAATGCTGTGCTATAGTATGCATTTAATATCTAAGTCCTGTGCTCTTCATAAATATTCACCTTATGTCCCCTCATAATCTATGAGACTACATCAAGTAATAATTTCTGATGTCAGAAATTCAGATAAGTAAAGTAATATATTATATAGCTACTTGAGTTTTTTTGTTTGTTTGTTTTTTAGATTTAAGTGTTTCTGAGCCGGTGTGATAGTGCATGCCTTTAGTCCTGGAACTCAGCAAACAAAGGGAGTACTCTGTAAGTTCAAGGCCAGCCTGATCTACAAAGTGAGTTCAAGGACAGCCAGAACTACACAGAGAAACCCTGTCTCAAAAAAAGGGAGACAGACAGACAGACGAGAGAGAGAAAGAGAGAGAGAGAGAGAGAGAGAGAACTGCTTTGTCAATTAAAGAACATATAGCTTAATTATTTTAGCTGCACTATTTTTGGTAGCTGACATACATTTTCAGAATACTATTCCAAATGTTGTGATCTAACTGCCACCCAAAAGTTACTTTATCATCTTTTATATGGAGATTTCTTTCTTCAATATTTATCTTGTCTTCTATGTGTGCTCCTAAGAAAAATGTCTTTCTCTTCACCAAGACCCTCAACAATGAATCTCAGAGTATGTGCTGAATTATTGTACGCAAGTGTGCAGAGCGTAAGTCAAATACACGTGTCTTTTTCTTCAAATGCAGTCAGGACTGGTGACCATCCCAATCTCATTTCTGTTCTTTACTGTTGTGTGGCTGCATGCCTTTCGAAGAAGCAGCTGCTGAGTGAAAATGGACACTAACCCACAATGCCACTCACCACAGAGGAATGTTTTCCTGAGCTTAAAACAAGGTGTTTCCTTTCTGTTTCTCTAATTGAGAGGTAAAGTCCGTTAATGATTTAGAATTTTGACTAACATTATAAACTGCTTTGGCTAATTCAGAAGGTGTCAGAAGCTGATGATTCTTGAATCAATGACTTAAGATGTTTTGTTTCTTTTCTTATTTCTTTGTTTCCCCCTTCATTAAAAATAGATTATTTGTGATATGGACCTCAAGTTAAACTAATAATTGGTTGGCCACTCCAATAAGTTGTAAACAAACATGGTGCCAGCAAATCTTGTGGATAGGGCAGGTTATAGGACAGAGATTTTGTTGCAGGATTGATGTTTCACTCTCAGTACTGGAAGCCTAGTCTGGTTACAGAAGATGGCCATTTCTGGTCCATATGTTCCATTACAGGAGTCCTCCCTAGGGGGAATCCCACAGATTCCAGGAAGCTTCCACTGCACTGGCTTCCATATTGCCTTCTAAATGCCCATCTAGTTCAGTTATCTCTTCCCAATACTCTCTCCCTTTGTGATGGCCTTTCCTCCCCCACCTGGATCCTATTATTCCATCACTCCCACCCATTAACTAACAAATCTATTCTATTTCCCTTCCTAGGGAGATTCATGCATCCCCTTTAAACCTCTCTTCTCTATCTAATGTCTCTAGATCTGTCAATTGTAATGTGATAACTCTACTCCACAGCTAATATCCACTTATCAGTGAGCGCATACCATGTTTATCTTTCTGGGCCTGGGTTGCATCACTCAGGATGATTTCTTTTCTAGTTCCATCCATTTGCATGTAATTTTTATGATTTTTTGTAACAGCTTAGTAATAATCCATTGTGTAAATATGCTACATTTTCTTTATCCATTCTTTGATTGAGAAACATTTGGTTTGTTTCCAGGTTCCAGCTATTATGACTAAAGCTGTTATGAACATATTGGAGCAAGCATCCTTGTAGTAAGTGTAATTCATTGCTGGAGAGAGGAATAAATAAATAAAATATTTAAAAAGTTCTTCTCTGATACAATGTATCCAGACTATAGTTTCCCCTGTTTTAATCTGGCTCTGGATGGCTGCTGCTATGAGATCAGTGAAGACAGTTGTACTGAAAAGAAAGATGAGACAAAGGGCCTTATGCAATATTCTGCTATTGTTATCACATCGATGACAGAAAGGTCTTAAACTGTTTACCCAGCCATATGACTGTTCAATATATTCTCAGATGGAAGGAAAACTCAGTCATCTGAGGCGTCTTCCAGACAATGACAGGAAAAAATATGCTGGTGAAGTCTTGAGTCATGAATTTCAGATGGCTTGCTTCACAGAATAATTACCTCACACTGTTATCATTTCTGACATTTGTGAGGCCAAGGACTGAGAAAGAACATTTTCTGGCTTTCAGAAATCTATCAAAGGTGTTAACACTGGTTCCCATCAGTCAGAACAACACCTACAGAGTTAAATGTGCTTATATCATATAGATTATAACAAAGAACATGAAATAAAATCATCTTTGAGTGACTCCACAAGTTACCTTGAAGGATGGTAATCTTGTTGCTACATGAAAATCGAGTCACCTTGGCAATCTGCTTGTTCAATAAAACTTGAAATTATAAAGCTGTCTCTTAATTAAAATTGAGAGTGAGTCATGATACTATATACCAGAGAAGTTCTAAAATTTATGACTATTCTCTTTGCAGAGGGTTTGGTAAGACCCTCTGTGTGCTGCACAATTTGACTTCTAAAAAAGGATTGCTTGAATCAGAAAAGGGACATTCTGTTCTTCTTGTTTCTGTAATGCTGTGAGGCCAGACTATGCCAAACTATTTTGAAATGTTAGTAATAAGAAATTCACACAGAGACAATCTCCCAAACACTACCATTAAGAAAACCACATTTCCACTTTGAAATGGCACAGCTTGTGTGTCTAGAAATACCAATTAGAATTCTTTCCTCTCTGTTATTTCTCTGTATTTAAGATATCAGAAATCAACTAAACTACTATACATTTTTCTGACTACAATATAAGATCATTTAATATCCATAAATTAAAAAAATAGATTTGGCTTTGTAAGAATATAGAGTGTATTTGTGATAACAATGTATGGTTTGATATTCCAATCACTATGGATGCCTAGTATTAAAATTTTGGTACCTTAGAAATATATTTGTATGTTTCTGAAAAGAGAGACAATAAATAAATAAAATCAATGTATGGAAAGTCAATTTAAATGAGACAGGTTAAGAAATAAAAAATAGATTGTGTCCAATAAAATATTACAAGGTCAAGGAATAATTACCTCAGCAATTTCATATGAAAATTAAATGAATATACAGAATACCACTTTTATGATAATATTTTACACCAAAATTAATTGGGAAATATCTACCGTTTTTGTTTTATTAACAGGAAATGAATGTGAAATAAAAGATTATGAATATTTACTTTCATTCCCTAAAAATAAATAATATACAGATAAGAAGATTAAAGAATTTACAGAAGATTCCTGGTGCAGGAGAATTGTCTGTAATCTGTCAATAATGTTTTAAATAAATGCTGATTGGCCAGACAGGAAGTATAGGTGGGAAAACCAGACAGGAAGTAAAGGTTATGCAATGAGAGCAGGAGAATTCTGGGAAGGAGGAAGTTGAATGTGCCCACTCCTGCACAGACTCCGAAGAAGCAGGATATGAGCTGCCCTGCTGATAAAGGTACCCAGCCATATGGCAAAAATATATCAGAATAATGGGTTAATATAAGCTACAAGAGCTAATAAGTAGTCAGACCTAATGGGCCAATCAGCTTTATAGCTTATAGAGGTCTCTATGTGATTTTCTTTGGGGCTTGCCAGCTGTTGGAAACTGGGTGGAACAGAAACCCCAACTAGCCAGCCCCATTCATGTTACATATTCCTAGAAGACCAACAAAATAACATACTTGAGTAATACCCACAAAGTCATATAAGTCTGACTCAAGAAAGAAAAAATATGGCTATTATCAATAATAATAATAAATTACCAAAACAAAGACATGTTACCTACTATTTCTTTCATGATAACTTTGGCTAAAAACGATTTTCAAGATTATAAAACTTTTAGGATGATATGTAATTTTTCAAAGTTATCTCATCAACAACAGCATTTGCAAAATCTGACTGTGTTGATGTCTTATATACAGAATCTAAGACAAAATGTACTCTGGAAAGGGAGAACCCTAGAAGCTATGGTTATATCTCACTCAGAAAACTGATATTGCCAAACAAGAAAGCAGCAGTCTGTAGCCTCATTGTTGGAGGGTTGAAGATTGGAGCCTCTGTGAACCTAGAGCTCCTAGGCCAACCTTCTTACTGGAACTGATGAGCACTAGGTTCATTGAGAGACTTTGTCTCAAAACAAGGTGGAGATGGATTGAGGAAGACATTTAAGGTTGAATCTTGTCTCCATATTGGTGTGCACATGTGTGTACACATTTTGTAATTTTTAGTAGAACAACACTGAAATAAAAGACACCACATGCAAACTTCTGAGTCCACATTTAATCTTCAGTTACTATCATTCCATGGTTCAATGCCTGTAGTTTGAATCTACAACTTACATGCTTCTTTCAATAACTACTACCAAAATTCTTTATCGCTGTTTTTTTCCATAATTTTTCTTAGACTGCATGCCTTTATCATATATTTTATTCCACTTTTAAGCTACATATTTCAGAAAATCCCATCGCTGTACTGAAAAAATAATAATTCAATAATATCAATGTTATAAAATTTTATACAGATTAACTTAGTTCCTTGTATAGAATTTGCTGAAGAGTATTTAATAATGTTTTTATATATGTGTATTCTAGTTCCGCCTGTGAATTCAGATTTATATATGTGAAAGAAAAAATGTGAAATACACATGATTCTCTTATGTAATTAAAATAGTGTTAAATTGTTACTAGAACTAAGAACTTATGACTTGACCCTTTATCTAGTCATTCTGCTTTGACCCTTCCTCTTTACAGTCATTGGAATAAGCTATTTTCAAAGGCAGAAAAAAGGGTATCTGAGATATAAATGAAAAATTGCAATATTCATAGCCCTTGAGGTCACAGAAAATTGCTGAAGATGTAATAAGATCAAATATTAATGCATTTTACTGAAAATAAGCACTGATCTGAAACAGGTCAATACAGCCATAGAGGTCAGTTAATGTGCATCTCTCATGGTACAGAAAACCTTGTCACCAAACTAGAAGAGAGCCTGATATACTTTGAACCATGACCCAAAATCATGAGACATGTTCCCAGGAAAATCCATCCATGATGATAGCAAACATGACCACATGTTGCTGAATATGTCTAAGGCAACCAGTATTTAAATTTGAGACTGTATCATCTATGAAATAGAAGTAGAAACTCATATTTGTCTTTCTTTTAGGTGTGTACTT
Source organism: Bramus lutescens (assembly GCA_001685075.1). Taxonomy (NCBI): domain Eukaryota; kingdom Metazoa; phylum Chordata; class Mammalia; order Rodentia; family Cricetidae; genus Bramus; species Bramus lutescens. The sequence goes on along the minus strand of LOEQ01007058.1, from coordinate 58,185 downwards.
AGTCTTGATTTTCTTCTTTAAAAGAAAGACTAACCTTCATAATTTAGAGACTATGAGTGACTAAAACAAAAACCTTACTATTTATACTTATTTCCCCATAGAATTTCAGAAGTCTTTTGTTAAAATCCAAACTCATCTTATTTTAAATTCTTTGTCATGACTTTGATACAGCATGCCCTCTATAGGCTCATTTTATGGAGACTCGGTTCAGAGTTTGACAGTATTGATGTTGTGGGACTTTATACAATATGGACTAAATGGAGAGACGGTAGATTGGTTAAAATGATGTTTGGATGGGATTAAGTCAGTTATAAAGGGACAATTAATTCTTACAAATGCAAGCCATTATAAATGTGTCTCATTTGGCTTTCTGTCTGCTCATATAACCTGCTCTCTTCTAGAATTATTTCTGCACTCTAAAGTCATTGACATGTATGTACCCTGCATGCCAGATGAGCTAAACTGGCACCATGAACTTGAACTTCCATGACCAAGACTCAGAACTTCTGTTATGCTGACAAAACTGGGCTGGAGAGATTCACCTGACTGGGCTAGTCATGGCTGACATTAACAGCTTCTTTGTCCAAGCTAAGAAAGTGCTTTCAAATATATGATGAGTAGAAAATATTTTTGCCTCGCTCTATATATAAAATAAAAGTTTAGGAAGAAATTGGTGTCAGTACTGAATTATTTTATGTCTAGTGAATGAAAACTATAGAATAAGAATGGAGTCTGGAGACATATGATATTGATTAGTGTCAATATTGAGAATTTTAACTGTTGAGAGATACAACCATCATAATAGAGTTGTAAAATCTGGAGGAAGGGTAACTATAAGATACTACAAAGATAGAAAACTGCAGAACAATCTTTGTCATGAACGCTGATGCCAAAACACTAAATAAAATACTGGAAAACCAAATCCAAGAACACATTAAAAAAATCATCCACCATGTCCAAGTAGACTTCATTCCAGAATTTCAGGGTTGGTTCAAAATACAGGAATCTGTCAATGTAAGCCACCATATTAACAAACTAAAAGAAAAAGCCACATGATCGTCTCATTAGATATTGAAAATGTCTTTGACAAAATCCAACATGCCTTCATGATAAAGGTCTTGGAGCATATATAAACATGATAAAAGTAATATACAGCAAGTCATCAGCCACCTTCAAATTAAATGGAGAAAAACACAAAGCTATTCTATCACCATCCCTGATCTCAAGCTCTGTTATAGAGCTATAGTAATAAAAAAAAACAGCTTGATATTGGCATAAACCAGACTCATTGATCAATGGAATAGAATCAAAGACCCTGACATTAATCCATCCACATAAGAACACCTGATTTTTGACAAAAATTGCCAGAAAGGTACAACATCTTTAACAGATGGTGCTGGCATAACTGGATGTCAACATGTAGAAGATAGCAAATAGATTCATATCTATCACCTTGCACAAAATTTAAGTCTAAGTGGATCAAGGACTTCAAAGTAAAGGCAGTTACATTGAAGCTGATAGAAGAGAAAGTTGGAAGTAGCCTTGAACCCATTGGCACAGAAGACTACTTCCTAAATAGAACACCAGTAGCACAACACTGAGGACAACAATCAATAAATGGGACCTCCTGATACTGAGAGTTTCTGTAAGTCAAAGAACATGGTAAACAGACATTCCTACAGAATGAAGAATATCTTTATCAACCCCACATTTGGCAGATGATTACTTTCCAAAATATATATAGAACTCAAGAAACTAGACAACAAAATATCAAATAATCCAATCAAAAAAGGAGTGGAGAGTTAGAGAATTCTCAAAAAAAAAAAAAGAAACTCAAATTACCAAAAGACATTTAAGGAATTGCTCAACATCCTTAATAATCAGGAAAATGCAAATCAAAATGACTCTGAGATACTATCTCACACCTATCATAATGGCTAAGATAAAAAGTACTGAGGAGAGTTTAAGCTGGAGAGGATGTGGAGTCAGAGAAAACTCCTCTACTTCTGGGGAGAATGCAACCTTGTACAGTCATTCTGGAAATTAGTATGGTGGTTTCTCAGAAAATTGGGAATCATTCTACCTAAAGACCCAGTGATATCACTCTTGGACATATACCCAAATGATACTCAAACATGGACACTTACTCAATAATATTCATATAAGCATTATTTGTAATATCCAGAAACTAAAAGCAACCTAGATGTCCCTCAACTGAAGAATGGATAAAGAAAATGTGATACATTTACACAACAGAGTATTACTCAGCTGTAGAAAACAATGACACCATGAAATTTGTAGACAAATGGATGGAACTAGAAAAAAAAACATCCTGAGTGAGGTAACCCAGACTTAGAAGGACAAACACGGACTATGTACACACTCATAAGTGGATAGGGGATTTAAAACAAAGCAGAGGTAATTAGACTATAAACTACAGCTCCATTGAAGCTAGAGCCTTCTTCCAGTATTTGATGGAACCAGATGCAAAGATCCACAACTAAGCACCAGGTCGAAGTCCAGTAATCCAATTGAAGAGAGGGAAGAGGGGATACAGAAACAAGTGAGATCAAGATCATGATGGAGAAATCTACAAAGAAAGCTGGTCCAACCTCGTAGAAACTCTTGAATTCTGGATGGACAGCTGCGGAACTTCCATGGGTCCAAACTAGGACCTCCATATGCAGAAGTCAGTTGTGGAGCACGGGATATCTGAGGGGCCCCTGGCAGGAGGACCAGGATCTATCCCTGGTGCATGAGCTAGCTTGTTAGAGCCCATTCCCTATGATGGGATGCCATATTCAGACGTAATGCAGGGGAGAGGAGCTTGGTCCTGCCCCAAATTAATGTGCCAAACTGTATCCATTCTGCATGGAAGCACTTACTTTTTGGGAGGAGTTGATGGGGGGTAGGCTGGGGAAAGGCCAGGTGGGGGCAGGAGGAGAAATGAGAAGGAGAACCTTGGTTGGAAAGTAAAATGAATTTAAAAATAATTAAATGTTAATAAACTAATAAAAAATATCAGGATGAGTGCTGCATCTATGGGGAAAAACTTATGCCATTATTACATCCCATCATATTTAATCAGATGATGAGTATAAAACCAAACCATTTGGAGATTTGTTTTTTAAGTTAGCAGTTAGTCTAACTAGCAGCTAGTAGTGCTACATTTAGTTTAAGTAACACGAATAAAGCATGACTCATGGTACGATGAAAAATTAAATTATTCGCAAAGTGTAGCCGACCCTGTTATATTACAAAATGTCCAGCATTTAAATTATTTCTTATTGAGTTTATATTGTTGTCAAAACATATCTCCCCTTTCTTTTCCACCCCAAATTCTCCCTTATACCTAATTTTGCTATCTTTTAAACTCATGGACTCTTTTAGCATTAATCGCTTTTGTATCACTGTATACACACACACACACACACACACACACATATATATATATATATATGTGTGTGTGTGTAAATTATATATGCAAAATTATTATATTATTATACTATTTAAAATTATGATATATTTATTTATAGATACACTATTCAGTCTGTATCACATCAGTTGTGAAGGAACCCTAGCCAGCTCAGGGCTGGAGAGCTTGGCTCTGGCAGGCCTTGGTCTTTCCTCTCATTGCCTCTGCCTTGTCAAAACTCTTAGATTGCATTCCTAAAGCTGGCCAACAAGATCTATTCCCTTACCTGGCCACTTCCTCCTCCTGAAGCTGACTCCCAAGATCCAGCTCTCAAAGTATTGAAGTCCAGCAGTCAAAAGCCTGCTTTGGCTCAACGAATTAACAATTGAAACTGAACATCTCACACTAGCACTGCGTTTGCCTTTTTACCTTTATAAACTGTCATTTTGTTATGCCTGTCTCCCTGAACAAATACTCCTGGCCGTTTCCCTTCTCCTTCTGCCTAGTACTCTATAACCTGTCTTTGTGTGTTATTCCCTGCCTGCCCTCTGTCCCTCTGGGGCACGTAAATCTTTTTTTGTGTGGAGTCTTGGTCTTAGGGGTCCTGAGCTGACGCTTTTCTTTACAACTTGTCTGTATGATTTCAGCTGGTGTCCTCTTTCCCAGGGAACACTATTTTTCCCACTATCAGTATTCCTTCGTTGCAGGTAGTTTTCCATGTAGGATTGAGGTTTTATGATCTCCTCCCCTGCACACATACCCATCCACTGTGGTGTGTGTATTTTTTTAAACAACATTTCTCTATACAAACCTGACTGGTCTAAGATACACAGTCTCTTCTACCTCCCAGGGCCTAAGTATACATGGGCTTGCTACTTGCTGGCTTATTCAGCTACTAATATATGCAGATTTTAACTCTATCAGATAGTCCTTGAAGAGAAGAATAAAGGAGGTGAGGCAAGATCGAGGCCTATGAAGCACAGGCTTCTGAGGGAAGGCTTCTGTCCCCTATCCAGTGTCCAGAAGAGTAACACAGGGAGAGAAGTTGACAGCCAAATACAAAACTCCAGATTTCCCCATATGGGAATTGATGTCATTTGCTGTAGACTGTGAGACAGTTTCAACTTGAGTACCATTACATTTTGAAAAACATTGTCGCTAGTATGCAATTAAGAGCAGACTCGTGGCACCAGAAGATCAAGAAGCCAAGCACACAAACTGAAAACGTAAGTGAGGGGGGACAGTGAAAGAGCCCTCTGTCATTGGGAAAAGTCACAAAGGCTGTACTCTGGGTATTTATTTGCAGAATGCAACTGGATAAGTCGGCATAGCAACTTTTATTTGAGGCTATTGTTTATCACAACCACGCAGTCACCCATGGGAAGACACTGGCCCGTGTCCTTTGTTGGAAGGTTCTCATTTCCATGCTGGGAATGTTTTGAGCCAGTACTTGCAGTAGTTGCAGCTCTGCCTGATCTACAGTAAGAATCCTTGCTTCTCTTTGAGCTGATCTACCTGCGGCAGTTGGACTACAGTTTCTTTGCAAACACTAACACAACAGCCCTGCGGTATGTGCTGTGAGCTTGAGTTAGAAATTGGCTGCGACTTTCTCTCAGTCCATCCTGAGACCATTATTATTATCACACATCTGTGCTATTTCGATCTCTATCACTGTAAAGCCCCTATTGCTGCACCTTGCATTGCTTCATGGCAATTTATCATGAGAATAACGTCTTAGCCACCATACCACATAAGTTAGGTAAGCATATCCATATTTCCATTTTCTCTCTTTATTAGCTATTTTGAAAATGACTTATAATAAAAAACAATTTTAGGGAAATTGGTATCCATGGATTTTCCAGAAATTATAAGTACAAAGAAAATCCAAAGTGAAAGGGAAGGAAGGAAAGCTGAGCTCACTGTGTTAGCTACTGGTTGTGTTCAGTAATGAGAACATGTTTACTTAATACTGGCAAACAAGAAGCTATTTTTCAAGGTAGTTTGTCCTGAAAAGGAAGGAAAATAAATGGATCTACCCCCTTACTTATAGCTTTAAATAATGGAAAATATTTCTCTGTCAAAATCCATAAACTCTGGTAAGAACCAAGGGATCATAGTTCAGATATCAGGCAAAGAATGATTAAGCTGTCTGCAAGTAATTGGCTGATGTTTATGCAGGGTTAGTGATGACAGAGGTTGCCAGGTCATAGACAAACAGGCAAAATCCTTGGAAACAGATTGCCTTCAATGATATTAGCTGGTGAATGTCGTTTCAAATACATTATATCACTTTGAAAGTTAAAAAGAGAGAAAAGAGAAAAACAAAAAGGTTTCTCAAAAACCCTGTGGAAGCAGTGGACTTGAAATTTATATCAACATGTATCAAATTCTAATGAGCATGCTATACCTTCACCCTTTAGAAGAAAGTCTTGCAGATGGATGACTGGAATATGCATTCTGGCTGTTTTATACTCTGAATTGTAAACCCATTTCCAACAGATTGGTTATCTTTTTCATTGGATCAATATTTAGTGTCTCAAGGTTTACATCTTCAAATAGACATTGCTAAAACTTTCCCCAGAAGATGCTTTCTTCAAGACCATACATCCAGCTCCTGTTCCCCAATTGTATATGGTAGCAGGTACCATATACAACTCTCTGCTTATCTCTTCAAAACTGGGAGTCTGCCTCCTAGAGTCTAATTATCATGTGGTTGAAAAGATAATTTTATTCTGCTGAATACATCTGGAGTGCATCTTCAATCCATGCTCACAGACCAGGTTATATTCTCCAGTGTTCTGTCACTGTGGCAAGCTACAGAACTCAATGCAAGATGAGAAAAAGTTCACTTTACATCATAGATTCACAGGTTTTAGTTCATGGTTTCTTTGTTTCTGCTTTTAGGTCCACTTGATCCAGCTCATCTGGATAAAAGCAGGTGACATAATGAACACATTGACCTCATGGCAGCCAGAAAACAAGGGAGAGAAATTGAGAAGAGGAGGAAGGAAGGCATGGGGGAAAAATGGAAGAAAGAGGGATGAAAGTGTCTGGGTCTCAATGACATCTTAATGACATGCCCTAGTAATTAAGATGCACCATCTAGCCACATTCACCTCCCAACGTCTCCAGGGGCAGTGACAAAAGATGTTCCATGTTACCTTTGCCTCATATTTGTAATGTAGACATTAACACTGGTATGAGATGAGGCCACGGGGAATACTTATAGCAAGTCTCAAATCAATGTCTTACTACAGTCTTCTGCATTACCTATATTCATCATGTTGAAAATATAAAGGTGATTAAGACCTTCTCCAAAAACAAATTATCCACAGGCTTCCTCTTGCCTTTACAAAATATAACGCCATTGACATTGCTCAAAGTTCACAGTTATTATCCTGGATCTCGATAGGCTCAAGCATCTTTTCCTCTCACATCTGTTCAGACAGTGACAGCCCTGCTGAAATAGGTTCTACTCTTTAGAGGTACTGTGTATCCTTAAGATATTGTCATGCCCTCCCATTCCTACCATCAGGGCCATTTACAGGGTATCCTGGCTTGTTCCATGATGCTGTTTTCTAAATGAAACATTTTTTTGAAAAGAATTTCTTTGGAAATTGTATAATTCTGATTCAAGAGCTCTTTAGCCTCAACACATTCCTCTGATATCATCAATCACTTAAGATCTCCAGGAGAGAAATTTGGTGCTGTCTTATCAGCATTCTTTCCTCAGTACTCACTCTGACCTAGACTCCTACACAACAAAGGCTCTCAGGCAGATTCATACAACCAAACATATGCAAATGCATATTCATACTTGCAAATATTCACATGGATACACACAATCACATACAAAAGTAAATGAGTTCATATGATTTTTCTACCTTTAGTTATTAGGTAGATCCAATATTCAAGGGACAGATTGCAAAACTTAGTTGAATGTCACAAATTAATGGTATTTTTTTCTTATGCATGTATGAAAAATCAACTCTATATATAATGGTCCTAATTTGTCAGAAAGTATATCTGGCATCTGCTTGACACTTAACAATTTATTTTTTGTTGATAGTCGTTCTTCTTACAAGTTTAGTAATGAGCTTAGTATCAAAACTTCCTATAAATTACTCTCTGTAGACATATTTTAAAGTAAATATAATATGCTAAATTTCTAAAGCTGTACTTTAAATAAGTCAAAACGGTTTTTCTTAAAAGAGTTCTGTTTTAGGAAGGTGAGCATCCAAATAGACTAGGCTCCCACAAAGCCCATCCATGAAGTAGAATCAAAACCCAGTGCCATTGTCCTTGGCTTCTCAGTCAGCCCTTCTTGTCAGCCACCTTCAGAGACTCCGGATTGATCACATGCTCCATCAGTCCCAGTCCAGCTGGCCTTGGTGAGCTC
>LOEQ01007058.1:28863-42606 GCA_001685075.1 Bramus lutescens | reverse complement strand
GGCTGTGTGGGAGCCTAGTCTGTTTGGATGCTCACCTTCCTGGACCTGGATGGAAAGGGGAGGACCTTGGATTTCCCACAGTGCAGGGAACCCTGACTGTTCTTTGGACTGGAAATGGAGGGGGAGCGGGAGGGGGAGAGTGATAAAAATGGCAGGAGGGCAGCAGATGGAAATTTTTAATAATACTAAAAAAAATGAAAAAAAAATGCAGCCTACTGAATGGGAGAAGATCTTCACATACCCCGTATCTGAAAAAGGTCTGTTCTCCAAAATATATAAAGAATGCAAGAAAAAAAGATATTATAACTCTTTAGGAAAAGGATTTTGACTTTCCTCCTTAATAACAATAACATTTTAAAATCAGTACTTGAAAATTGAATTACTGAATTTGTATATTAGTGATTGTGTAAATGTACTTTCAGGATCACATTTACAACAATAATGTTTGAAATTTCAAGAGCTTGTATATGTACGTATGTATATATATAAAACTTTTAATATAATTCAGATTGTGTATCATTTATATAATATGCAAATTAGTTTCAAAGGTCTTTAGAGCAAATTATGTAACCAGAAATATTTGACGCTTCCTCTTGTAAATGTCAAACTTTTTGTAATATCTAAACACAAACATTATAATGCCCATTATTTTCAACAATAGTTCTTTGAAAATAAGTTTATTTTTCATCTATCATGCATGTTAAGATATTTATTTAATTCATAATTTTAATTATAGCTCAAGAAATTGACTCCAGTGTTCACAGGGTGCTTGTGTGTCTTTTGTAAGTGAATACTGTTTGATTTTTTCAATGATAGAATCCCATTTTCACTATTCCCTTTTTTAGATTGTTGTCTCAGAGACATTAGAGGATAGTGAAAATAAAATAATAACAATGAAATCCCTAAAATTCACAGTTTTCCATATCAGTGTCAAATAATGTGTTGATGTACATAAAACATTACACAGATCTATTGCAAACTGATTTATTTAATCTTCACACAATCCTATACAAGAGGCATTGTTAGCCAATTTAAAATGAGAACTGAAGCAACTTACCTAAAAGCACCTAATTATTTAATGACTTAAGATTCAAATTGAGGCATTATGTCTCTTGATGACAGTAACACCTCAAGAATTAATAATTGGATTACACATTCAGCTTCAAGGAAAAAATTAGAAATGAAGCCAGTGTTTCACATCAGAATAAGCAGAGACTAGAAAGCCAAAAATAATTAAGCAGCCTTTCTCTCTTGACCTTTTCAGTGATTAACAAAAGTAATCTATTTAATAATGTCACTTTCAAATTCTCACATATTCACTGGCTCCAAATTACTTTGAGGTTAAAATCCAAGTTGTTAAATTGGCTTTCAAAATGACCTATAGCATCACCTCATTCAATGACCTTTGGCATGATCTCATCCTACTGTCTTAGCATTATCTCCCTCAGGTCCCCAATATGCTTTTGTTGCTATGATGTTGGGCAGTAGAATAGGTAGTTTGTGACTGGACTTCAGATCGATAACAAGTGTAGACAAACTATTCTCTACTTCTGTCACACTGATCATCTTACAGGATTTTAGTGACAATGTCACTGTATATTGGGGAACTGTACACAAGGGCATCAGTTATATCCAGGTGCAAAGCTTCCCAGAATGCTAGGGCCTAAGCACAATGTATGTGTTCTTGATAGCATACCATGTAGACTCTTGACATATTTATCCCCAAACTAGCTTATCCTACTTGTGAAAAATTATAAGAAGGTCTACATATGTCAATTACTTAAAAACTTAGGCATATTTAATTGCAATTTCACATTTATATTTTATAAAATTTTACATTTGTTTTACAATTTAACTTTTAGAAGCATTCATAATCCAGGACAGTAGGGTGGCTTAACAGCCATTGATATTGCTACAGAGACTGAGCGCTGAGATCAATCCCTGAAACAATCAGGGTGGAAGAGAACCAACTTCTCCATATTATCCTCTGTCCATCATGGCACACCTTGATACAAGCATGTGTACACACACTGATAAGTAAACACATGTAAGAAATTTAAAAAAAAGTGTAAAATATATTTTACAAAATATTTTAGTAATTACATAATCCTTGAATTGGGGTTCAAAATATTGATACACTTTAAAGACTAAGATGTGTTAGGGAGTTGAGAGGGAGTGAGGTGGATATAAAAATATTTTGTACACATGTATGAAATGTTCAAAGTATGTGTGTGTGAGAGAGAGAGAGGGAGAGAGAGAGGGGAGAGAGAGAGAGAGAGAGAGAGAGAGAGAGAGAGAGAGAGTTCTTATCTGCTCTCTTCTCTGGTCAATTTGTTTGTTGGTTTTTTTTTTTCTTTTTATAACGTTAAAGAACTGGTCCTAGAATGCTATTTCATTACCAGCATAAGGGGAAAATATTGCTTTCCTAAATATTTGCACTGAGGATTTCAGCTCTTACCAAACACTTTTCTGATATATTTAGACATATACCTTCGATGACAGTTACAAATTCTATCATTGTGTGAAAGTAAACTGTTTCCTAGCTAAGAAAACACAAAAATCTGTTAACAATTTACATAGTTAGAAAAGTATTCTCTAAAATTCTTCTCTCTTGGCTGAAACTAACTAGATGAATTTTATTATTTTCACCTCTTTCTGAAACTTTTCAGAACGGGAAAAACATCTCTANTAATTTAACAAGAAATAGCTGACTAAGAAATAAGGCCATCTATTAATAGGTAAGAAATAGTAAAATACCACATCAATCTGTGATAAATGTGTAGCTGTCATTTATGATTTAATGAAGTAACACTGATCCACATATTCTTTAGACCTTATTACACAGAAATATCAAAATTCATGTGTTATTCTTACTTTTGCAAAAAAAAAGATTTGTGGAATACCCATGTTTCTATGCTAATACAGTGTAATTACTGCTTACTGGGATAGTTTTTTCAGAAAATAGCATCACTGTATACTCAAATCAACAATAAAGTGGTAAAATAATAATAGTTCCCATTATGTTTCAGGAATTAACTTATTCAGGACATTATCTGTAGGGGCATTACCAACAGTTTTCATTACCATTTTTCACAACACCTGTTCTTGTTGCATAATAAAGATATAATAAAATAACTCTGGATGTAAACTTTTTATATCTGAAACAGAACCATATCCAATAATAACCATGGCAATATGAAAAGGTAAGCTAAGAACTGAATAGGTTTGAAGAACTTTTATAGTAAGAAACTATCTCTCAGTTTATACAGGAAAAAAAAAGACATATTAAGGAAAAATGTGTGACTCATGCTAAACCAAAGCAATGAGCATGTGATGGGGTCAGAGTAGATGTTGGGGTTTCCACATGTGTTTTAGCTGTATTAAATCTGCATGTCTGAATAATGTGTTTAATTTTAAAGGGCTTATTTTAAAGTGATTATGGGAGACTGGAGATATCGCTCGGTACTTAAGAGCATTCATTGTTCTTTCAGAGAGACAGGACTTACATGATGGCTATCAAGCATCTATAGTTCCAGTTTCAAGAGTCCTATACTGTCTTCTAGCCTCCATTGTAGCGATAAGGTGAGCAGGCCTGCTTTTCATCCCACCCGGCTCCTGTATGGCTAGCTTATATCCAGAAATAACAACACACAAATTGTATTCTTTTAAGCACTGCCTGGCCCATTATNCAAGGCAGTTTCTTTATTAACCAATGAAAGTAACACATAGACAGAAGACCCTCCCACATCACTCCATGAATAAGTTATATACATGGTGCAATACATCAATAAAGGTAAACACATATGCACATGCAATAAAAGTAATAAAATACTTAAAATGTTTAGAAAATTAAAAAATAATAAAATAATAATGGGTAGGAGATAAACATTACTACATAGACGTCTATAGGATACTATTGATATTGATCAGAAAATAGGAGAGTGGAAAGAAAAATGGAAAGAATATTCAGGGCCAAGTTAGACAGATAGAACTTTTCCCTGTGATTTTAGCTAACTTTCTTTGTAATATTATCTTACTGCCACAGTAAAAATAATGGTACAAGTCTCAAAGGAGTAGTGTGATAATTGAGTTAGTATTAATTTAATTCTGAACAAAGGCAATGCCTAAACAACCATAACACTAAAGAAAAAAAAACTGGTTCAGTTGTTGTTCAACTTTTGTCTCCCATTATAAGACTCTGATAGAAAAACCTTTGAAGATGCCCTAGATTTCACTCACAGGGACTGAGACGACCACCTGGGGCTCCCAAGCCTGACAATCAATACAACTGAATCTCTATCATTTGTAGTGCTTTGCCTCAGTAGCTCCTTGCTGATTTTAAGTTCCTACCCTAATTAGATTAGGGTCCTTCTGACTTACAGTTGTTTGACTTCTGACTCAAGAGAGAAAATGGAGTGTTGGAAATCAATGGTTTTATTTTGGCTTCCTAATGTCCTGAGGAGGACAAAGTCCACATTTGTTGAGAAAACCTAATTAAATATTCCACAGGTTTTTTTCAATTATTTGTTTTTCTTTGAGTTGTTCTACTGAACTCTTCATGTTTTGAATACTGGTAAACAAGACTGAAAAAGTTAGACTAAAAACACATAAACTTAAGAACCTTGCATTCTCTGAATTTATCATTAGTTTAATAAATATCACATGTGTTATTTTGTCTTGTAATAAAGGTCAGTTTCATAGGATTCTATGTGAAAGGGTCACAACGCAGACTTCATTCAAACCTTTGAAACTACAGTGATCTTGGCAATGATCTAAGGTACCACTTCCACTATGATTATATTCTGATAGGTTGGTCATTTCTGTTAATGACCCCACAATCCTAGGTTCCAGGACATTTATAAAAAGGCATCAAAGAATAATCAGAGAATGGGAAGGATAGTTGTGCATTACTGTCTTCTGAACTTGAGAGCACATTAACTAGCAATAGCCAACTTATTTACTTACATTATGTAGTTGTTAAAATGGGGTGGGAAAATACAGAAAAGAGACCCTAAAACTCCTTGCCTTATTTTAAAACTCATGTATTGCTGAATCTGGAGAGATTCTAGTGGTTAAAATTATTTCCTCCTCTTATAGAACACTTAGTTCTGGTTCCTTGCACCCTCATGAAACACCAGAGACCAGTCCAGAATGCCAGCTCAGGAAAATATAATGTTCTCTTCTGTCTTCTGTAGGCAGTTAAAAGAACATGGTGCATGTACACATGCTCAGACATACACACATGCATGTAAAGTAAATAAATATAAACCTAAGAAAGACCAAATGCATATGTTCAGTTCCTATTTTATTCCCAAGACTCTCTCAATTATTGTAAACACTCTCCATTCATTTTAAACTACTGATGTGTGACATATTCTGCTACAATGACAAACCTGTCAGCTCTGTAATACTATAGAGTAAAACATCAACATGTTGTTTTGTCCAAGAAAATTTTTAATATCCATCCCCAAAGTATAATTGTTGCTCATAGAATTTATTCTACCTCTTAGAGTTCATTCCAGGTTTTTAAATCTCTTTTTGTCTTCTGTGAATATATTTTATTATTCACTTTACATCTAAATGGTAATGGCTCTCATCTTTGAAAACCCACATTAGGAATATTTAAATAATGACTATGACTAAAACCAATTTACATTTAATTGTTCTAGACTACAGTGGCTTGGGGATTCAAATTATTGCATAGCTTTACAGAAGATTATTCCATGTGGTAGATAAATATGAGGGCCTGTAATGCACAAGGAATTTGGGATATGATAACAGTACCATTGCACACTGTATACTGTGATCAGCATAGTCCTTGAGATATTGTTGTCTCCTAAGTACAGACAAAGGTTCCAGTTCTGAGTAAGTAACTCGAGAACAATATGCAGAACTAATGTAGTTCAAGGTAGAATCAGAAGGAATAGCCAGAAGTTGTGAGATGCCCAAAGATGTGGGTACTGCAAATGGAATTCAGGTCCTCTGCAAGTATGACATAATAAACACAAGCTATTGCTCCAGCCCCAACAACAACAAAAAAAATTGGATGTTTAAAATGATCAAAGATTTTTAAAATTGCACTTCTCGTGGGATAATTTTTAGAATCAATAAATAGTATACTCTTATACTAATTTCTATGATGTCACTCTGATTTTTAACATTCATCTCTGTAGGAGGAGGACCCACTTGTTTGTCCCAGCTTCCTGGCTAGCTTAGCCCTGAAATAACCATCCAGAAACTATATTAATTAAATCACTGCTTGGTCCATTAGCTCTAGTTTCTTATTGACTAATTCTTACATCTTAATTTAACTCATTTCTATTAATTTGTGTATTGCCACTTGGCAGTGACTTAACGGTGAAATTCCCAGCATCTATCTCCAGCTGATCGATGGGGTCCCTCTGACTCTTTCCTTTTCCCAACATGTCATTAATTTTCCCCACCTTCCTAAGTTCTGCCCTATCAACAGGCTCAAAGCAGTTTCTTTATTAACCAATGAAAGCAACACAAAGACTGAAGGACCTCCTACACCACATCTCTTCAAATGTATGCTGTCAAGGACTACAAATTAAAAAAAGACAGATACAAGTCCATAATTAATTCAGTGATGGTGTCCTTCATTTTTAGTTTGCAAAAGCTACTTGGAGAAGCTTTTAGGCATCCTAACATTTATTAACCACATGCTTCAGCTCTACAGATGACTTTTCAAACTCACATTCTCAATACTGATGTGGGCAAAGCCAAGGCCTGCAGTACAGACTGTTATGGATGTTTTCCAAATATGATTGAGAATGTATACCACATATGGTCCATAATTATCAATCTTGTGATTTACATTGAAACAACTACCTTCTTTTCCTAATCCAAGGATGCTTAAGTTATTTTTCTGCAATGAACTCTTACATTTCTAAGGAATGCATAGTTAAACAATGGATGATCTGCCCTTCACAGTGCCCTAGCAATCATTTGGAAATACAGAGACACTGCTAAGAAAGACCACAGCTCAGAAACAGTGCTACAAATCGCTTCAAGAAAGAGACTTTCTTTTTTTTTTTGCAAGAGACTTTCTTAACGTATACATAGCTGATCAGTAATTGTTATCATTATTATGAACATCTAAAAATTTCCAGAGTAACCCACAAAAAATTCTAAAGCTGTGGGCATCCAGAATTTCAAGTATTTTTTCTATAAAATTATAATTTGATGCATGTTAACTCTATAATAATTAGAGTTTTAAAAAAGCAGGAAAGGGCAGCACAGAAACCTTGATGTCAGACACTTAGTTAGTGTAATGAAGTGTCTCAGAAGTCCTGGAACTAAAATTTAATTGGAATACATCCCTTAACCTACTTATTATAGATTTTAATGACAGCTAATATGAACAAAGACATATATAGGATTTATTTTTATGTGTTGACCTCCATTTCTCAACTAACAACACCCTTTCTTCAAGCTACATTTAGTTTTTTTTATCTGTGAAACATCATAAATCCTCTTTTAAAAAAATTCTTTAGTTTTAAAATAATGTCATCACTATGGTGTCTGATGTCTCTGTTTTAGAAGTAGTCTTTGTGCTGCTTTTGAATAAAAGAAATACTAAGAAATAAATGAAAAAAGGAGGAAGGTATTGAACAGCACTACCAGTAACTTGCTGCAGATATATTGACCACCCATCTTTGAGTTCTGAGCTTAGATTCTGTGATAGTTTCTTCAAGAAATTTTACAAAACTTTTTGAACCAAAATTTTCGAATCTAATGAGCCAGAGAACATTTTAAAGCATCTTCTAGGTCAGCTACAGCAGTATCAGCTGTTTGAAGGACCATCTCTTTGCCCTTCCTAATAAACACTGGTTACTGATTAATTTATTCTACCATGGAGGCTCCTACTTCTGCTCTTACAGGCTCATAACTTCATTTCAATAGATCAACACTGATTCATGGTAAACCTGGTAGTATGGTAAGAGTCAGACGGTGACTTTGAGTGTCAGGTTGGAGGAAAGTGGACTTCACTTTCTGTACATTGGTGTGAAGCTTGCTGTGACTATTTTAATAGTTTCCCATCAATCAAATAGTGAATCAAGTCCTAACATTTATCTTGAATGACTGTAACAGACTGTATTTTAATTTTAGAAATATGTATGCACATGATAGACACTAGAGCAATGAACAAACAAACTGATTGATTGTTCTTGAGCTTCATTTTACGCTTTTCCATGATTTACTTTATCTCTGGAAAAAGAAACATTCAGGTTTTGAAAGAAATTCACTTTTTCCTGTATTCAAGACACAGAATCCCTTAATAATTGCTTTAGAGAAACACCATTTTAGGTTGGTTTGAGTTGGAAAGCCCTCTCTTTAGGTTTGGAAATTAGTATGGCTGAAAGGTTTATTATATCTGTCCCTCAAGGACCCTGAAGTATACTAACAATTTTATAGTTGCATCCAAAGCTTGAGATTCTGTGGTGTTCTGAATGATGCCTCCTTCTGAATAATTGCCTGGAGTGGGTCAAAGAGCAAAAGCTTCTGAGGAGAATGGCATGGGAGCACTTTCGAAGGGACCCAATGGGACTCTCTGGAAGCAGTAAGCTATTATAGGAAAAGATGGGGTTCTACCTTTCTCTTTGCTGTTCAAATTCCTCAAAGGAAGACTACTTTAAAGTTCACTGGAGGAGTCAACATCACTGGCAAACCTAGTTTTCTGAAGCCAAATTCGGGGCAGAAAGTTCAGAGACTAGAATAGATATGCTTATTGCCTGCTGTCTGGTGGAGACTTAAATGATAGATTTTGTATGTAAAACTGTCTTGACTTCAAATAAAACACTGGGACGTTCTGGGGTTTTAAACTTTCAAGAGAGATCACAAAGCTGTTCATTTGTCTTGAACTGAAGTAATTGAGCAGTAATAAGAACACCAAGAAAAGAAATCTTAATCAGGATAAGCTTTTTTATTAATAAGAGCAGCAACAACATGTCTTATTTTACTCATTTAACAATGCTTGTGTTTTCCAAATTTTAGAATTTCTTGAGCATTTTTATACAAATGTGATATGTTCAGTCTTGCTTTCTGTGTTCTAGGTGATACAGGGAAGAGTTTTATATTTGGGACTTTACTAACCTTGTGTATAATAATTCATCACATGGAAATGGCATGATTAATATTTTTTTACATTTTGAGGGGTGTATTTTTCCAAATCTTATTTTCAAAAAGATAATTACATCAACACTAGATAAAATGCATGAGAACAAAACGACTGACAGAAGCTGCCAATGCTCATAGACACCACTTTACCAGCTTCCCCTTTTTCTGTCATGAAAACCTGAGAAAATGAGCCTTCTTCACCTGGAAGACAAAGTGGGCTCTGTGTACAGAGCTGTGTTGTCAGCTAGTGAAACTGAGACAGGCGCTGAGCACCTTTCGTTGGTACAGACCAGCAGACAAGGTAGTCTATGGCAGAGTTGTGCAGCTGTACTATGGTGTTGGCAGGTGGATCTCCCTACATTTACAGTTTGATAAGACTTTAGAGCCATCCTTTCTCAAAGAAACAAGAAGGGAATGGGCAGAGAGCAGGGAGGGAAAATGTGGGAAATGAATAGAATGGAACGGAAGGGCAGGGATCCCTTCCCTTCCCTGAGAACAGTTTCTAGGAACTGTGAAAATTTGTTCTCCTGACCAATGATTTACTGCCCTACCTCCACCAATGGCTATTTTTATACAAAGGGATGCCAATTACTTGATAAAGAGAAAATTTATATACTTTTTTGAGTAATTCACCAGCTATTTTCATTCCTTTACAATTAGATATGTTAATTAAGCCTTATTCAATATGGGAAGTCCACCAATAAAATAAACAAGAACAGAATAGCCTGAAAGAGAAATGCTTTGTTGTTATGAGCTTACACTGCTCTTACAGAGGACCTTCAGGGTACAGTTCAAAGTTCCCACAATGATTAACTCACAGTGCCTTATAACCCCAGCTCCTAGAGACCTAGCACCTTCTAGTATCCTCCTCTTCTTTGGGCTCTATTCTCATATGCACATACTCCTATAGAAAGACATAAAATTAAGAAAACTATAGCCCAATACAATTTCACATAATAAACCTAAACAAAGTATATAGGCTTCCAATATAGTCTACAAGCGTCATCTCCATGAACACATTCTCTCCCTTATCTTTGGAACTGCACATATGGTATGCTCTGTTCCTATGGGATATGTCATAGTTGCTTTTTAACAAGAGTTATTCTTAAACAGCCATGACATAATTGAGGACTTTCATGATACCAGGGACTGTATTAAGATAGAACTTCCACATAAAAAGATAAATATTCTATTACTATAGTTAAAACATAAAAACATGGAGGGGGTAAGGAAGGGACTTGTAAACTTGAATTTATTTGTTTTGAGTGCATATAGGTTACTATACCATATAGATGTGCCTAGTAACCTCAGAAAATCAGAGGAAGGCATCAAACCACCCTGAAACTGGAGTTCCAGACAGTTATTATCAACCATGTGGTTATTATCAAACCCAGGACTTCTGGAAGAACTGAAAGAACTTCTAACCTTTGAGCCAAACTCAGAAAGATTTTCGGTTCAGGTCTGTTATGGAGGAAAATTCTAACATGACCCTGTGACCTAGGAATAAGATCCCATGCTGCAGAGGGAATAAACTCCAGCTGAGGATCTGAGTATCCTCTTGTAAGTTCTAGGCACATACAACACACTTTTAACTTCTGATCTATGACTGACAGTGTTAGTAAACAGCTGGTGTGTTAAGTTACCAATTTTTGCTACATGTGTCAATGGCAAACTAAAGAACCACTCTTTCACATGCAACCCTCTAAAAGAAAACCTTGTCCATGATAACATGGAAGCAGCAGTGTTCATTTCAATCCATGAAAATTCTACCTATGTTTATGTTGGGGTAGAAAAATGGCTTCTACTTTATGTGTTTTCCACCCGATGCATCCTAAATGCATAATGCATGCAGTCTGCTTTACTCTCTAGGGACACATTATTTCCTCCAGTAGACAGGAGAAGGCCCATGATGATGGATGTCCAGAGTATCACCTCCTCTTCTCAGATTCCTCTGTATATGATGACAATGAAAAATGCCCCCGAGAGATCAACTCTTCCTCAGGCACTGTCACAAGAGCAGATGATACTCACAGGTGTCTTAGTGAATGATTACATCTTGGGATATCATAAAGAACTTGCAGAAAGTAAGAATCTCAGGCCTCCTGAGGGAATTTATACTCTCAACCTCGACCTCTTAGAATAGAATATGCTATGATGTCAAAGTTGCAGGCAAGAGAAGCTCTAGATCCACTTGTGCCCCTGATGACTTAAATAACGATCCATTCTTCTATACAGCACAGGCGCCATGAAACCATGAACAATAAACATTCTTTTACCCAAATGTATTTATGACCCATGTTTCAAGCATATTATATGACAGGACAAAAACTTTCTGTTAGCTACAGTAAGCTGTGTATGTATCAATATTAACAAAGTACAGAAAAATTAATATATACATTATATATTTTATAATATCTTACCTTAAGTAAAGCAATATAATTGACCTCACTTTATTTTCCTGACCTTTATTCTCTTTATTCTCATTTTTATACAGCCCAGGCTGACTTTGAACTCACTATGAAGCTGAGGATGATCTTGAACTTCTGATTCTTCACCTCCTCCTCCAAGTTTTTGGATTAAAGGTGTGTGTCACTATGCACAGTTGGCTGAGCTGAGAATTGTAGCTCATGCATTTCAGACAAGCCCTCTAGCAACTAAGTGAAATTTTCATCCCTCATATCATTTTTGTTGATGCTATAACCTTTCTGTTAGTTCTTTTTATTTTTATTATTAACTTTTTTGGTTTTTGGTAGACCATTCTGGCGTCAAACTCACAGAGATCCTCCTGCCTCTGCCTTCAGAGTGACGGGATTAAGGCATAAGCCATCACCATCCAGCTTTCTTTTAGTTTCTAAACCCTGATTAAAAGTAGTGCGACAGGCATCGGAGCTCTGACTTTACTTAAATATCTGTAAAAGACATTGGATCTTACAAAATTTAGACGCTATTTTAAACTTTACTGAACTGTCAGCTTTGCAAATGTTCAGGGGCTAAATAAGTTTTAAGAATAATTAAAAGAGAAACCCTTTAAAATAAACCTGTCAACTTATTTTCTAAAGGAAAATAAAAGGTTCTAATCCTTACATAATGAACAACAACACAATTAAATTCTCTTTAGTTCTATATGATTTTTGAAAAGGTGAAAACAATTCTAGTTAGAAGAGAATGTGTTGCCAAAGCCTGAGAGCTTCAGCTAAACTAAACATTATGACTCCAGCATATTTCTAATTAAATATGCAATTAAAAATGTTCACAGCACCCTAAGGCCTCCCATCTTATTTAAATAACTGCTTGTCCTACTTTAAAAAGCAAGTTTTGGCATTCTCAGTACTTTTCAAATCCTTTAGATTTTCTACGTGACTTCACTAACAATTCCTTACTAAAATGAACCCCCTTAGAAATGTGCCTCCTTCCACATTTAACAAACATAAATTGGATAGCTCTATATAATTGAACAGGTTATATATGCAACAATTAAAGAAATAGAGACAGTGAATTTGTGAGAGAGAGTAAGGGGAAGGTGCAAGCAAAGTACTGGATGGAGGAATTGAGAGGAAAACAATGTGACTATACATTAATTTAAAGAAAGAAATAATATTAGCTATTAAAAATATCAGAAAATATGAATTTCCATTTTAAAAGAAGTTTTAGAAAATATTGCAAATGTGCACTTTGTTTAAATTTTTATGTGGATAGTACTGGAATATTATGAAACCAAGTAAAATATTTGAGTCACTGCATGTCAGTTGCATATTATCTAATAAATATAACATGGACCATTGCTTATTTATATGGTTTTGACTACTGCTTCTCTGTATCATGCTTCTAATCCTGATTCTAGTCAAAACATCTTATTGTGCAGAAATTCTCATATTGCAGGTAATATCTATGCAGAAGCTCAAGTAAGAATGTAAGCATGTAAGAACTTATTTATGAAACGAATAGAGTGCAACACACATGAACCAATAATAGGAAAAGAGCCTTCTGAAACACACATGCACACCTCACACATGTTTTCCTGCTAGCTTATGTGTATAATGTGTTTCAGTTTGTTAAAGAACAAAAGAGAGACAATCTGACTTGGTTTGGCACTTAGGGACCTAGAGCAGTGCAAACAAGGAAATGCCCCACAAGAAACAAGAAGAGGTATATCATGTGACAACCAAAAAGAGTCATTCTTTTGTTGTATAGCTAACCTAAGCAAAGAAAGCTATTAGAGCTTGTTATGCTAAAAACTGTGTATCTATCTATTATAGTGAGAATACCTAGAAAGAATTCAATGTGACATCACCAGCCAGGAAGCACTTAATAACTAGAATATACATAATGCCTATCTACATTACAGTCAAAAAAGAACATAAATGTAATAAAAAATGAGGGATTCTGATGTAGGTGGGTCTTCTGTCTATGTGTTACTTTCATTGGTCAAATAAAGAGACTGCCTTGGTCTTTGATAGGACAGCAGCTTAGACAGGTGGAGAAGACAGAACAGAATGCTGGGAGGAAGAAAGCAGAGTTAGAGAGAAGCATGAAGCTCTGGCCCAAGATGGGCATGGGTTAGAATCTTCCCGGTAAGCCACCACCTTGTGGTGCTACACAGATTAT
>LOEQ01007057.1:35753-47747 GCA_001685075.1 Bramus lutescens | reverse complement strand
GCCATTTTAACTATGTTGATCCTACCCATCCAAGAGCATGGGAGGTCTTTCCTTGACCAAGACTCCTGAGTAACGCAACCTCTTCAGCCTGCCTCAATTCTGACATCATCTGTACTGAAATCTGTCACCGGACCCTGAAGATAAGCCCTAGACCCCTTGGTTCCTTTATGGGTCCTCTTCCCAAAGTGTGCATTGTATGAATATTTCTCTGATTGCTGAAAGCCCTGCTCTAGACTGGTTCAATGACCTGGGATGGATGTGGGAAGTCAGTATCGTGAAGAAATTGTGACCACCTGTTGTTAAAACAAGTGGTTCTGGACAGCCTGGGCTGTTTTTAATTGATATTTTCAATGGTTTGCATGAACAATTTTACAATCAATCTTTACTTCCTAAGTTTCTAAAAATGGTTACAGTGATTACCAGTGTATTCCTTGCTTCTTTCCAATTCTCTCCCCCAACTTTTCCACTGGTAGCCATGACCTTCTTGATCTATATCTCTACTGTTAGAAGCATAAGCAGACTTGCGAGCTAGAAAGGAAATTTTCTAACTAGACACGCCTACAGGCAGAACAGCGTGCCCAGTTGGCAGCATTTGCAGTTAGAGCGTCATGCAGGGTAAGAGACAATTTTGTCTTTAGTGGTTAATATTTACATCTGGTAGGGTCTGGGTTCTCACAATCAACTCACCAGTCAAATCCAATCAATATACTCTACATTCTATACCATTCCATCTCCTCTGGGGACATACCAGGTTTTTCCATTTAGCCTACAGGCAACAGAACTTGAAAACTTACTCTTAACAGTTGGCACAGTTTATTCCTTGTTCTCATGTCCTTCTCCCTTAAGTTCTTAAGTTCTTGGGGTATTGGCACAGCTATTAGAAATGAGGGTACTGTGGGTTTCGATGTTTCTGCTTCATTCCCTGTTTCTGGAATGTTCCTACTAACTCTTCATACCATCTACTTAATAACATTTCTCAAAAACTCTTGTGGTTAAAATCATTCTTTCCAGAACAGTTATGCAAATATGTAGTACTCAACATCATGGCCTACTGTGCCTCATTCAGGCCAGCAGTGTGGCTAGCTTGACAAAAGCAAGAACAGGTAGCCCATATGTTCCTGGGGTCACGCCCAGAGTTTTGCAGTGAACTGTCCACAGGCTTGGCCGAGTGGATCAGGGTCTCCAGGTCTTGCCACAAGGAGAGCCATTCATGCTCTTCTCAGGCCTGTTCCCCAAGGAAGGTACATGGCTTCTGGCTTCTGATTTCCAGGCTTACTGGAAATATTAATCTTCCTATTGGGATGGGTGGGTATGTCTGGCTCTCTAGGGTTACTGGAGGTTTTGCTCTGAAACTAATACAAGCAAGGGCAGCAACAGGACAAGAAGCCCAGTAACAGAAAATAAGACTTTAATTCTTTTTTCTAAATCTGTATACAAAGTGGTGGTTTTCCTTGCGGCATCCCCACACACACATGTCATTCTACTTTGTCTCTGGTTACACACATCACCATCTCCTTACTTGCTCTTTGCTGGTACCACTTAGAAGTTCTGCCCTACTTAACACTCAGCATGTGAGTTTGGGCAGATATGTTTCAGTAAAGGATAAAAAACATGAAAGGCAGAATTAACATAGGGGAAGTCCTATGTTAGTTACATGTCATGTCATCTAACATGGAGGTGGTGGAAGATGTCATTACCAGCATCCCAGGAATGCCAGAGAAGTGGTCCAGAAGAGAAGGTTAAGGATGCAGATTATGCCAAAAATCAGCCTTACACTGAAATGATGAAAGCTTTGTATTTTGGAGTCTTGGCCATTAATTTTCCAAAGCATGTTTTTTTTTCTTCTCTTCACATTTTCAATGGTGATTTATCACTCTAAATGTGGTGAAGATGGATGTGATGTTCACAGGAATAGTTAGAGCCAGGAAAGTTAATAGAGAGCAGAATAACAAAATGAGGATGAAGCTGACCAAAATGGAGGTAAAGCTTCACGAAACGTTTGACAAAAATTTATCTATTTCCACGGCAGAATGACTTTATTAACATTTTAAAAGGTGAACAAACGTGGTTCCCTGAAGAACTCAAACCTGGTCATTAATATTAAATACTTGTGTTACTCATGGAGCCCAGCTCAGCAGTAAAGGCTCTTGCTGTGAAGCCTGATGTCATGAGTTGCATCCCGGGTACTAACATACCTGAAGGAGATAACTTGTTCCTATCAATTTTGTCCTCTGACCTCCACATGTGTGCCTCTGTATGCCCTGCAAGTGTGTGTGTGTGTGTGTGTGCGTGCTCATTTACACACAAGAATGAACAGGACGCGATGTTTTAAAGCTGTAAGATGAGATGAGAGGAAACCACTTTTCTTGCTGGTATTGTGGCAGGGTGCATTTCACTCCCTGGTGTTGAAGGAGCGCATTCTCGTACTTTTCACTAAGGGTTCTGGTTCTCGTTTTCACTGAACTCATCGAGAACGGAGAACAGCTGAAGGACAGCCAGTGTAGATTGTGGCTTAACCTGCAAACGGGACTGGATTTAACGCTTGTCCAGAAAAGATCAAAGAAAGCCGAGTAGCGGTGGCGCAAGCCTTCACAGATCAAGTTCCAGGGCAGGTTCCAAAGCTACATAGAGAAACCTTGTCTTAAAAAGGCAAAACATGAAGGAATAAAATTAAGTCAAAACACCTATTTGTCATCATCTCTGTCATGTACTAATAAAGACCTTTTTCTAAAATATTGATGCCTGGAATGACCATTTCATTGGCTATGGCAGCTTACACCATCTTTGGGGATGGGTAGCATTAGGAACGGGAAGGCTGGGAGCATTAATTTTTCACCTACTTCTTTTCAAATAACTTAAACTGAAAATCTTACCTGACTGTGGTGGTTTTGCCTCTGTCTTTTCCACTTCTTCACTGTGAAGAGAATCTTTCACTTCCGTGGTAGGCAAGAAGGGCTTTGAAACAGGGTAATTGCTAAGTGTTAAATATTGCATATAGTATCTACTTAGTAATTCAAGAAAATTATCAAAGTCATTACCATTGAGCAAGCATCTTTCCTGGTGATCTCTACAAAACAAAAGGAGGTGCAGTCAATCCATGTAGACAACAAAGGGATTAGCACTTGCAAAGACACAGGAAGGAACAGAATCCTTGTGTCTGTAGTTCTAATCAAGTGTTTTAATTTTGCTACATCATCAGAATGCAATAGACACTTAGAAACTGTGCTAAAAGGCACTACTACCTCACTTGGTCCTGTGGTGTAACTGCAAACAAGCCTTGACAGCTCTCCATTTGAAGTCTTTTTCCTGTGTGCTGTGTCAGGTACCAACCTTGGCACACGGGTGTATTAAACCCTAAAGAATTGTCCTTCTAAAACATAGTAATGCCTAACCTCAATCATTCCTCTTCGTTCCTGAATTCCACAAAGAGTAACCGAGACAACATATTATCAGTATTAAACAGTTTCCCAATTGAGATTCTCAAATGGTGCCTAAAGACTCCTACGGATCCTGTGAAACTTTTTCCTGGAGATAAGAGAGCCTTGCACGATAAACATATTTCCTAAGAAAGGGAGTAATCCGTGATGGCAAGGCTGTCCCTGGAGCATGAGCAATTGTGTCCTGAAAAGCAGCTTGTCCCCCCAACCAAAAAGGACTCTTCTTCAGACCACTTTACAGAGAAGACCTGGCACAGTACCCTTCAGACACACCTTGACTATGAGTTCTGAATGATGGAACCTCTTCAGCTACATCATTTGTACCTACATCTGTGCCCAGATCCTGAAGATGAGCTTAGTGTTTCTTTATGTGTTCCTCTTCCAAACATGTACACTGACTGAATATTTCTCTGATTTTCATACTTATTGGGAATCTTAATATTCCCAACTGGAATGGGTGGCTGAGCACATCTCTTTGGGGCTACTGGAACTTAGCTCCGAAGCCAACTAAAAGTAAGAACAGTGACAGGACAGAAGTACACCAATAGAAAATATGAATGCACATTTTATCAGTTTTAAAGTTAACACACAAAGCAATGTGTTTAGTCTCGACATTTCATGATACAGTACTCTTGTTCTTCCTTTCACATTGCTCTTCCTCAACCCTCTGAGTCCTCCTCATGCTAATCCCCTCCCTTCTCCCATTAGCATGCCTTCCTGCTTTCATGCTAGGTGTCAGGAGCCACCTTTCTGGGGTGACTTCTGCCGCAATCCTAGCTTCAGTGGATTTGTACATTCCAGGGTAGGAACGTAAGTATTAGAAAGTGATAAGTAGGAGGGACAGAGATAAGGAAGAATCACAGAGACACAGAATAGTAATGGGAGGGCAACTCAATGAATACCGAATGCTGCGTTCACCTGCATTCATTTTCCATACACTTTTATACCCTAATACAAAAGGGGGAGGAAGCCAAAAGACTGCTTTAACATGATACAAAGGACATCTAGAACAGCTACTTGCTTGAATACTGGAGACATCAAGCCACTATTTCTTGAGAAAGGCATTCTGTTGTTTAGGCAGTGAACCTACCCTAGAGTATGCTGAAGACAGTCATTCCCTAGGTCAAACCTCCTATTTATAAAAAAGGAGCAGAAGTATGCTTGAATTCTTTGAACTCTGGTCAGGGTGGAGTGGATCTACCTCTATGCATCACCTTAATGTCCAAAACACTAAGCAACCGAACCCTAAGTCGGGGTGTGTAGCCACAGTTGTTATCAACAACTTTGAACAAGCGCAAACTCTCTGACCTTCAGACAAGATGGGATAGGCTCACATTTTTGGGCCTCTACAGCCATGTGGGAAGAACACACAGTAAATAATAAAGTACAATGTTGTTATTTAGAAAATGTAATTTGTTCCTGATGAATGTAAAGAAAACAGAAAGTGTGCTTGTTACCTCATTTTCTACACATCCTACTTCCTCAGGCAGCTGGCAGCATCTCCTGACTTTTTTCTAGTTGGAAAGCCAAGAGTAATTCACAATCAGAAGTCTTACCTGAACATGTCTGTCTCAGTTCCTCTTCGTCATAGTCAATAAGTAGTTTTCTACTGCCATGGACCAAAAGAACGGCAAATCAGTCAATGATGATATGAAATCACTTGCCTGTCACATTACACTCAGACGAGTATTTCTGGCATTATCCATGGTATCATTATTCTGGTATCAGAACTTTTAAACATATGCTACAAACATGTGGGTTCTGTATTTTATTAAGCTTATAACTAAACAAGGAAAAATGAAGTAGAATGGTCATGAATCAACAGCAAGCCAATCCCATACATGAACTAAATTTTCTCAGCATAATGGAAAGTATCCTAAACTCAGAAGAAATCTTACATTTGTAGCCAATAGCTGCTTGCTCTTGGATATGTGATTTCTACTAGGTTTGATATCTTCCTCTAAAAAAATAATGACTTTACTGCTTTTGTATAAGAGGTTGTTACAATTAAACAAGGTAATATAAATTATGCATGACAAATAGAGAAACAAAAGATCATTTGTCTCTTAAGGCTGAACTGTCTTAGACTTCCAAATAATGTTCAACATGTATTTCCTGGCAAGATGTGATATTCTTATGTTGACATTACCCACAACTATTAAGGCCTGCTTTGTTAATAGTTATTCTATTCTTCATCATGTAGTTCAAAGAAAATTATTCATTTAACATTTCAAAATCTAAACAGCTAGTTAAACAATGTGGAACTATTCATACCTCAAATATATGGATTATATATGGACCAAAATTGCAAAATTCTTAGACAGTATAGATAAAAGTCTAAAATTTCCCGAGCTAGCAAAGCATTGGTGCAGATGGATGCTATAAAGTAGTCCCACACTTGCTCAGAATTGAGTATAATAAAGGCTTCTTTGTTCCGGGGTAGACTCACAGTTCACAGTCCTCTGAATGAATGGGGAACAGGAACCAAATTCAGCAGCTGAGAGAAAGCACACAAGCTTTACAGCTGCATTTATAGTATAAGAGACCATGCCCAAGTGGACTGGTATTTTAAAGGCTATTGGTTGAAGGAGTTCCCACATCACATTAGTATGGACTTGATGTCAGTATGCAAATGTCAAGTGATTTCCTGTGATTTCCAGTACAACAACATGCCCATGTCCTCCCATATCCCACCATATCCAATGGTCCTTAGTCTGAATGACTCCTGGCCTTTCAGTCCCCCTAAATACCATTTCCCCAGATGCAAAAGGAATTCCAGTGAACTCAGATCCCAAGATACCTCCGGGTCCCTCAAATCCCCAATTTACTCGTGTGTCCAAGTGCTCCTGAGTCTACCAGGTCTCCAGATGTCCTTATGACCATCAATTCACTCAGGTTTCTTGGTATCAATAAGTAATCCATATTTCCCAAGCCCTGTCATATTACTGTCTCACTAGGGTGCACAGGGACTCCAAATGCCTCATTGGTCTTATCTCTCTGAAAGCAAAAGGTAGGGGCACACTATGTGGCAAAAGGCAACAGCAGCATTAGAAAACAGTAATGCCCAACCTACAGAGATAACAAGGCCCTGGCAGAAGGCTTTAACATGCTTTGGAAGCTGGATGTCCATGGAGTTCTGGAACTAGGAATGCTTTTGATGAGTATGTGTGTGTTTCCTTCAGGTGATGTTGCCCATAGCTCCACATGGCTCAAATTTGGCTTTCTTTTGGTGGACATCATTATACATTCTCAAGATTAGGGTTTTACAATCTTTCTTCACTTATAGAGTTTAAAAAGTCCTAACCTAAGAGAGAGAGAGAGCTATATAGTCTTTGGATAAAATACTTGCCTAAATCATGCGAAGTTCCAGGCTCAATTGTCGACATCCACCCCCCTACCCTACTACACACATATAAATAAATCCTGAGACAAAGAATGCTATATCCATTGCTACTTTAAACTCATCTACAGCTTTTATTAGCCTCTAGATAATGAGATGGATTCTGTCAGTGCCATTCTAAAACGACCTAAACTATATAGATAAGATGTGGCATTTGTAATTACTTTGCATCTCCACTTAATTTTAATTAACAAGGAATGTGAACACTTACACTTTGCTTTTACTTTCAACAGCATAACGTTTAGCTGTCCACCCGAAGGCATCTTGCTTAAAGGTATTGATATCTCTTTGAAGAAGAAGCTTGATGATTAGTTCGGACCCACACCTTACAGCATACATAAGGGTGTTTCTAAAAGAGCAGAGGTAGAACATGCCTGTCAGGTACTTTCATAAAGTTGTTAAACACCTCACTGAATATGTTTTACCAGTTTGAAATATTGCCTGTTTATATAGAATTGACCATCTACTAACAGATATACACATGTTGGGAGCTCAAAATGTTCATTCTGTAAATTATCTCTGGGACAAATTGGGAAAAAGTTAACAGAAAACCCATTCATTCACTATGGTATTACATAGCAGAATTTATAGTTTCATGTCCTTTCATTCATAAATACTGAGACTATTTATCAATATAGGTGACAATTTAAGTGGAGAATTATTTGTTTCTTTCCTAGTCTGACATAATATACTGTAACACATAATCAGATGAAGATCAAAGGAGAAAAGTTTACTGCATGATTAACATAATAATAGTATAATTACAAAATAAATAATTTTAATAATAATGGTGTTTTCAGGAGATGACCACATGCTAGAACTACATTGCACATAACGCATAATATGTACTGGCATGACCCTGCTTTTTGAGTCAAGAAATAAACCAAGTGATATGCAACATTCCTAAGGTTGTACATTTAGGAAGCATGAAAGCTGGATTTAAGTTCAGTCCTGTGTGAATATTGAGATTTTTTTCTTAGCACCGAACTATGATGTTTACTCATCCAAACTCATTCAATAAAGGTAGTTTTTCATTCTTTTGATCATGCCAAAGAATAAAGTTTCAAAATAAATTCAGAGGGGAAAAATAAGAAACGTAGAAGTACCATGTGGTGATAGAAATTAATAGTTACTGAGGGACACCCAAACAATATTTTGCAAAGAAATATAAGAGAAAAAACCATCCAACAGATTTTCATTTTTCAGGAAGCAGTATACAAGAATGGATGATAAATACTTTAAAGATAATGTCACACTGCTCTTCAAAAATTAGAATTAACATCTTAAAAACAAACAAAGACTTTTATAGCTAAATAAGTTACTTGATAATAAGTTGTAAATCAATTAATCAACATCATTTTATATTATCAGGAAAAATAGGCCCTATTGTATGCTGTCTTTTTTTGTTCACACTCAATAATTTCTTTTGTACCAAACTGATGGTCTAGGTTAATGCTGTCTTGGTAAGTAAAAGTTAAATTCTTCTTCCTATGAACTTAACATTGTGGCTTCAATGATTGTTATGGTGCCAAACTCACTGGCTTTATTAGTACAAGAACTTTTTTTACCTTCCCAGAAAATCACATGTTTTTATATTTGCTCCGTTGTTGATTAAGAACTCTGCCATTTTCTCCTTGTTTTGTTTCAGAGCAAGCAGAAGTGGTGTGATCTTGTTCTGTCAAAACAAAATCAGTGATGAATTGGAAATGAAAACATTCATTGAGCTCATAATCATAAATGCTGACAGTAAATTGTTATTTCTTCCTGAACCCACTGACTTTCACATTTGCTTCTCTGTTTTATGAAATGCCCTACCTAGAGGGATCACACATATTCATTCCAAAATTCACACAGAGATTTCCTATTGCTACAGTTTTTTACTTTTGTCAAAACATGTAGTGTGGTATTTTGTGATTATGGGATTGCTCCCATCTACCAAAAGCTTCTTGATTCTATATCTTCATTTCAACTACTCACAACAAAAATCACAGTAGCAAAAACTTTCTGTATTCTTGCTGGCAAATAAGCTCAATTTCCCCACCTATATTTTATTTCTACCTATATTACAAAAAAGGTTTCTTTTCCGGGTGTTCCACACCCCAACAAAAACATTGCATGACCAGCTGTCCAGGAATGTGACCAAAAAAAAAAGTAGAAAGTAGTACAAGACCTCCATCAGAGAAATATCTTTTATTTTCCATAATTTCTACTTTTTAAGCTGCCTTTTATGGAGACATTAGCGTTTAAGGATGTAGAGTTCAAAGAACACAGTGTTGAGAATTTTGAGATGCAGAAGATGTTTCATGCAGCTACAGAGAAACTTGTTAATTCTCTTTTATGTGTGGTGCTAGAGCCTGAGACACCAGCGTCCTTATCAGTCACTCTAGATGGAGTTTTCCTGTGCTGTAGCCACTTCCCAAATAACCACTCAGAGGCTTAATATAAAGTACAAATGCTATTCCCATAGCTTAGGCTTGTTACCAACTAACTCTTACACCTAAATTAAGCCATATTTCTATCTATGCTTTGCCACGTGGCTCAGAGCTTGTTACCTCATTTTCTATACATCCTACTTCCTCAGGCAGCTGGCAGCATCTCCTGACTCCACCTTCTCTTTTCCCATCATTCTCAGTTTGGCTGTCCTGCCTACATTTCCTGTGTGGCTACCTGCACGTCAGCTTCTTTATTAACCAATGAGAGTAATACATAGTCACAGTGTACAGAAGGGTTATTCCACAGCAAGCCATTTAGGAAAAGTGCTCTCGCTGAAATGAACAGGCTTCAAAAGAACTTTGGTTGCGTTTATTATAAAGTAAGAGTCTTACTTAACTGCAGAGGGCTCAATAAGAAATTTCATTCTCAACTATGGATGATAATGTTAGGCCTGGTGTGGTGAGCACATCTTTAATCCCCTCACTCAGGTGGCAGAGGCAGGTGGATCTATCTCCACTTGTTCAAGGCCAGCCAGGTTTGGATAGTGAGTTCCAAATCGATGATGGTGGTGACAATCATTTCACGAATCTAAAGCACAACTACTTTGGGGCTTTATGGGGGTTCGTTGTAGTTGGCTTCTGGTTTTTGAGATAGAATTTCACTGTGTATCCCAGGCTAGATCCCTGCACCCATGGTTCTCCTCTGGCAGTCTCCTGAGTGCTAGGAGGCTGGGACCTGTGACACCGTGTCTTGTTCATATGCTGGTTTTGATCTAGTGTTATTCTGGCTTCATTTTAATTACTACTTCGAGCTATTTTTGAGCAAAACATAAGCCAGCATAAAAAGACAATAATTTATCAATAATTCTAACACTGATCTATAGATATTTCTTTTATGATGAGGAAAACTACGAGGTCACCTTCCTTGGTGCAAAATGGTGCAGTTTTGTTTGCAGTTGCCATAACTTTTAGAGTTAACTACAGTAAGCCTAATAGTACATCAGACATTTCAGTGTGAATGTGTTCAAGACAGGGACAAAGAACACGTTTTAAAATAACACCTTCTAATTTCTAAAA
This sequence comes from Bramus lutescens, assembly GCA_001685075.1. Lineage (NCBI taxonomy): Eukaryota > Metazoa > Chordata > Mammalia > Rodentia > Cricetidae > Bramus > Bramus lutescens. Next base: position 37,401 of record LOEQ01007057.1, on the reverse strand, counting down.
TTCAACCCTCCCCTCCCCCCGCCCCAGAGACAGGGTTTCTCTGTGTAATAGCCCTAACTGTCCTGGAACTAGCTCTTGTAGGCCAGGCTGGCCTCGAGCTCACAGAGATCCACCTGCCTCTGCCTCACGAGCACTGGGACTAAAGACGTAATCCACCACTGCCTGGCAGCTTCCAATTCCATTTCTAAAGGAATAACAAAAACAAAAACAAAAAAGCACTATATTCTTACAAACTGTTTTTAAAGTTTAAAATCTCTATCACAAATCACAATCAAGCACCTGTTCATGGGAACACACGTTTAGGCTAAGTAGATGACATGTGGTAGCCTGCCTGAAGGGTTCCCTAGCAAACCAGAGCACTCTGGGCCTCAGACAATAGGGACAACTTCATCACAGCTGTCAGACAATAAAATGAGCTCTACGAAGTCTGCACTTAGTTACCTAAGAGCCACTTGAAATCCACAGTTCTTTAAGAATCTCCTTGGGCCAGAGAGATGTTCAGTGCCCGAGAGTACTGTCTGTCCTTCCAAAGGACCCGTGTCCCAGGCGCAGCACCCACAGGGTGGCTCACAGCCTTCCGTAATTCATTTCAGGTGGTCTGACAGCCTTTTCTGGCCTCTGCAGATGCTGCATGCATGTTGTACATTACATACATTCAGGCAAAACACCCACACACAACTATTTATTTAATTAAAATAAAAATTAAAAAAAATCTCCTGGAGTTTAACTGTGGATTCAGTTACTGGAAGACACTGCTTATATTGGACTCCATTGATATCTTGGCCCTTTGGGAAAAAAAAAAATATTTGCTCTGGGTGTGATTCACATTTTGTATGCAAAATCCTTTTCTAGGAACTGAAGAATCTGAAGGAAACATTTTTTAAACTTTTTGATTTATTCTTTGTGTCTTTCACATCATGTATCTCAATCCCATTAATTTCCCTTCCTATCTGCCTTCTGCCGCTGCAACCTCCCCACAAAATAAAATAAAATTTAAGAGAAAAAAAAGAAATGAAAAAAAAAACAGAGAAAAAAAATCTCATCATGGAAGCTGCAGTATGACATAGTGAGCCACACAGTAAAACCCTTTATCCGTGTATCTTTACTGGCAAGTGTTCATTTCAAAGAGGCATTGGTCTGGTCTGAGGCCTCTGGTTTCTACTACACTATTGATGATGGGCCCTCACTGAGACTACTCTTGGCTATCCTGTTGTTGCCCTGTGTCATGGAGATCCTGCAGCTTTGGCTCTACAAGCCAGGCCCCTTCACATGGTCCAGTAGATCATAGATGGGGTGGATATTGGGGTGGGCCAAGTCATAACCCTGGTTCTGGGCCTGGGTAGTTTTACAGGGTTGGTCAGTCCACCAGATCTTCCCCATCTTCACCACCAGGTGAATTTTCCACCATTGTTCCAGCTAGTTCACCCCTTGTAGCAATGAGCAAGGGGTGGGGCCTGTTCTCCTGTTTTCATGCCCTCAGGGTTGGCTCTCCCACCCCTACATTTTGAAGGCCAACTCTACTGGTACAGAGGACACTCTCCTGAGTGCTACAGCTGGTGAGGGGCAGGGACACTCTCCCATTCTATGACATCAGAGCCAACTCTCCCAGCTGCCAGAGACAGCAAGGGGTAGGAGGCGTGGGGTATCT
>LOEQ01007057.1:15374-25566 GCA_001685075.1 Bramus lutescens | reverse complement strand
ATAGGCTCAGATGGTCACTCCTCAACATAGGCTCAGATGGTCACTCCTCAACATAGGCTCAGATGGTCACTCCTCAACATGGCATCGGGGCCATGATTCCAGTAGCTCGGTGCTCCCAGAGGTCACTCGGGCCTTGCCTCACATCCTACTTCTTTTAATGCAGAACGTATCCCTTCTGCTTAGAATCTTCCAAGTTCCTTCTAAATGTGATCATAACCTTTAAAATATTTATCACTTAATATTTCAGAATAACCTTTGCTTCCAGAAATATAAGTCACCTAGGCAGCCCCCAAAACTTATCATTTCCAGTGGTAAGTAAATTAGGTGCCCCTTATGGTAGGATTGGATGCTGGGAGAAAGTTAGGAAATCCCCTGGCACCCAAAACACAATAGCAATGACAACTGAGCATCAAGGGCCTGTGTGGATGCGGGGTCGGGGGAGGGGGGGGTGTTCCAGATTTAGCAGCACTAGGCTGGGGTTATTATGCTCAGGGCAAGGCAGGATGGGGCTCAGGCCTGCAGGATGCTGAGTGTTACAACTGCTACCTCCTGTAGAAAGCTTGGTTCCTGCAAACCTTCTACTCAGCGAGAAGGGCAAATCAGAGGAAATGAAGCCATGGGCTCAGAAAGGCATAAGAGGCTTTCCTGTCCTTTTCTGGGTTCTGGAGGATAAGTTCCCTTGGGAAATTGTGACATTAGTTCTTAGCACCCCATGCTGAGAAACAGGCACGAACTGAGGTAGAGGCAGCAACTCGCCTTGGCAAGGCGGCTAACAAACAAAAGCAAAGCCGCATTGCTCGGCCAGATTAGGCTCTTGACTAAAATAAAGGATAACCTCGCTACAATCCACAGACCCAGAGAGGCTAGGTAACAAGAGTTCACGGGGAGATGCCCGAATATCCCCGAGAAGGGGCAATAGAAGAGATTTCGTGAGTGGACTGAGGGCGTTTGGGGATGGGGACATGAGCGATCAGATTGGGGTGGGGGTTGGAGGGAGTATTGAAGGAGACTGAGAAGGGTGGGAGCATTTCAGGGTCAGGTAAAAACCTGGTGCAAGGGAATCTCCTAGGAATCTACAAGGACGACCCCAGCTAAACCTCCTAGCGATAGCGGATATGTAGCCTGAATGAGCCGCCTCCTGTGACCAGATTGGGCATATCCCAGTTGTCATCTGAGACGCTTCATCTGCTTTCTATACAGCACCAATTTCTGACCGCCAAAAGCTTCTATGCTCTGCCTTCCTTGCTAACGCACCTGGCTTCCCTCAGCACGGAACATTTTCGTTTGAGAGGCCTGCCCTCTTCTGGATGATTGAAATATTACATGCCATATTTCAGAGTTTGCCCAAATTAGGTTTCATATATGGAAGTAACAGTGGTTTAAGTGTTTTTGGACAACAGGAATAAATAAAAATTCTTTGATATGTTTTCCTGAAAGTCTTCAAAAATTTACATAGATATTCACGTGTATTTTGCTTATTTTCTGACTATTCCAGATTAAAAACCTTAAACCAACAACAACAACAAAAAGTTAATGACCCAAAAGGTAATACTAATAATGGCAAATATTTTATTACTTCATGTCTCTGCAATCAGTCATTGTGACCCTCTGGAACAAAATCTGTGCTTCATTACCTCTATTCTACAGAAAGACTCGCAGAGATAGGGTTTCCTCAATGTCACCCCACCCAATCACCCTACAAATTCTTCCTGATTTTTTCTGGTCTGCATCTCCCATGAACTAACCACAGCTCGTTGGACCAGAATAGTCAACGAAGCCAGGTTAGTCAGATTCTTTTGAGAGGAAATTTGAAACTAGACTACCTAAGCTCTGAACCCTACCATGGAAAAGCAACTTTCTGCATGGAGAGGCAGGAAAAAAATGATCAGAGAGATGATTTTTTTAAAATCATATGGTTTACATAAACAAATGAAGGTCAATTTCCTGTCTATAGTCGCTCCTAGGGCCCTCTACTTTGATTTAACTTCTGAAAATGGCTTTCTCCATTAAATTTTTATATAACTGGCCCACGCAAATAGTAAGATGCAATGGTTAAAATAATAGTTAAAATGGAATAAATAGCCCAGTTAATACAGTACATTGAATGATTGCATAATTTTTATTGTATTTCATAGCAAGTAGAATCAAATAAGGCGCAGCAAATGGAAATGACTGTAATTATCAGGGCAATAAAGTCAAGCAATGCCAGGGTCAGCTGTAGGGAAGCCACGTTACACATGGCTAAGTTATGGTGGAGTTTCTCTCCAGGAACCTGGACTTCAAGGCCAGGAATCAAGTGCTCTCCATGTCTCCAGTACCATGGCTGCTCATCCATATTCCCAAACCCAGCGTCTCCATCTCCAAAGAGGAGGAATGTGGACTGATGGTGGTGGGAGCAGGGTGGCTCTTGGAGAAACTCTTCCTTAGCTTAGGATTGGGAAAATGCAGGACAGAGTATCTGAAGTTGGTCTGAGAAGAACATTCTTCTTGTGGCCCAGGACATCTCACCTGTGTGCATCTGCATGGAAGGCTAGGGATGGGACAGGTGCTTAGAGCAACATGAGGCAGCCTGGCCTTGTTCTCTGTGCAGACGCCTTCCGTCGGCAGCTAGATTGGCGGCGCCCACATGGATTTCAGTCCCTGGGATTGTTGTGTTCTGGCATCAGCTCAATACTCTTTACACTGAGGAGAGACTAACAACAACAACAACAACAACAAAAAACACTTAGAATGATTGTTAAATGCTAAAGTCCTGAGGCTAGGGTGACTTCAAGTAGCCAGGACCTAGAATAAGAAAAGCTTGGTTTACTGTACTTGAATTAAATATATGCACAAGGTACTCCTCCTTCCACGTGTAATTAAAAGTTTTCTGCGGACTTTAAAATAGCTATGCATTGTTGTCAGTATGCCAAGGCAAATCCTTCGCATGTATTATTTTCTTGAAAATGTTTCTGCCATGAGTTTGTGGCAGGAGCAATGTCACGTTATGGAAAGGACCACGACAAGGTTGTATGGAACTGTTGTGCGCCTATTCTTAGTTTCCATATGCTGGGCATCTTGTTTGAGAACTGGGAGGGAAATTACAAACCGGAGTGTCTGTCTTCCCGACCTCACAGGTCAGGCACGCACCGTTAACTCATGTGAGGACCGAAGGGAGCGTATGCGTGAAGGCTGTTTTGACCCTGAAGCATCATAATAATTTCTGGGCATTTTGTAGAGATAATGTTGAGTTAAAAAGGAGTCTGGTAGATAAAGGACGAGGGTGGGTGCAAGAAGGAAATTGTAGGGAAGAGGAGCTGTTCTGTCAGAGCTGGCATGGGGGTGGGGGGGGTTAAACACTGTCTGAATCATTTCTCCACCTCCCCGGCAGTCCCTTCCTGAGTCGCTCAGACTGTCCTTTCTAGCATAGGAAAAAAGAAAGGATGTAATTTGCTCAGAATCCTGGCAAACTGCTGGCGCCCATTTGCACATCTCATCTGTACAGGCTGCTACATCCAAACGGGCAAGGCAGAACTAGAGAGAGATGGAAGTACCAAGTTTTGCCCCCATACTGCGCAGCTAGTGAGAGGAAGCTCATACCTAAAGCTATGATGATAACCAGTTAATACTGGCAGCGTTGAAGACATGAACATTGTTTTGTCAAGTGAAAAAAAAAGTAGAGAAGTAGAAAATGAAAGTCTTTCCTGATTTACCTTCCAAATTGGGATATAGCCCTAAGTATTTTTCTATACATACAGAAATATATACAGTGGTTGGTTTCCCTTGCTTATGGGGGGGGTGAGGTTGACTGCAGTCTGAAAATAACAAAAGGAAAGTTCAAGAAGCAAACCTCTTAAATCTTAAATCTTGTCACTGTTTGTAGTACGAGATCATGTGCTGTTCTGCTATGTCCCATCTGGATATGAAACCTCTTGGTCAGCAGATGTCTACGGTAGATGCTACCCATTAATGAGCAATACCGTAGCCATCTGCACTGTCGGTTGACGGTCACAGTATCGTACTGCTTCTGTTCGACCACTTCTTTGTCGACTCAACAATGTCACCAAAGGTACAGTAATGACACTGGCAACCCAGTATGCCAAAAGATGCCAAGAAATGTTTCCTTTAAGCAGGAAATGGTAGTACTACATTTAAAGAGGAAAGGGGAAAATATGTCTACTGAAATACAATAGGAAAATGTGGGAGCTAACCAGATCGTAGTTGTATAACTTCACTATAGCTTACTGTTGTAATTGTTCCACTCTGTTAGTTATTGTGAGGCTGGGTGACTCAGTAGTTCATCTCTGGCTGTCTAGTTTATAAATTAAATTTTCTCACGGGGCGTACACATAGGAAAGAATCTTGTCATAAATAAGGCTTAGTGGGCTCTTTGGTTATCAGTTGGCTGTCACAGCATCATGATACGTGTGTTCAAATAATCCTGAGCTAACCCAATAGTGACTCAGAGGTACAATAGTGACGCTGGCCACTCACTATGCCAAGAGAAACCATCAAGTGTTTCAGTGAAAAATCATTATTAGTTATTATGAGTCTGGATGACTCAGAGAATTAAACTTTCTCATAGGTGTTTACATGCGAGGAAACACAATATAAATAAAGGTTTATACTGATTGCCCCAGTTCCAGTTATACACTAGAGAGGTAACATTTAATGCAACTCCTCAAATAAAAATATCACTGTGTATTGACAAGATCTTTCCCATCTAATAATGTTGTGGAGTATTATTTTAACCAAGCAAAGATGTATTACATTTGTTTATACTGCAGGATATTACTTTACCTGTGTAAATGTGTGTTAATTTTCCTTCTGCTGCATTTGTTTAATGATATAAGTATGTGTGTTTAATTATGTAAAAGAAATGTCGCGTCTGTTTCATCTTGCCTGCCAAAGGCACCCGACTGGTCTAATAAAGAACTGAATGGTCACTAGCGAGGCAGAGAAAGCAAATAAATAGAAGGAGAAATCTAGGCTCCTAAAGAACGAGGAGGAACAAGAGGAGAAAAGGGAGGAAACCAAGGAAGATGCCCAGAGCAGCTGCCACCACTCAGACATAAAGACAGCAAGGGAGGAAGAAAAGGTTAAAACGTCCCAAGGCAAAACTTAGATGAAGAGAAACAGATTAAGTTTAAAAAGCTAGCCAGAAAAGAGCTAAGTTAAGGCCAAGCATTCAAAACTAGTAAGTCTCTGTGTCATGATTTGGGAGCTGGTTAGTAGCCCAAAAGAAAAAGCCTGGTACACAAAAACCATGTTGAATTTTTGTAACTGCATTGTATATCCCTTAAGCATTTCATGAGTAGGAAAATGCTTTATTTCATTTTGAAATTCAATGTTGCTGTTTCCTAATTCAGGGGCTGTATGAACAGACTAGTTCTAAGTGTATATCATGCAGAGGATTCTGAATTAAGGAGACGATTTTTTCCTCTAACCTTCCAATCCAACTCCTGTTACTCAGAACCTTGTGTTATTCTTGCTGCTTTTGTGTTTAGTTTTGTTCTTCTACTACTTAACACAATTCAGTGTGGACTGAGCACATGCACCAAATACTGCTAGGTTTATTTAGTATAGAAAACAGGCTATTTAACATCTTGAATCTGTCTCTTTTTAAACAATTTTATGTTACAATTTTGAGTTATTCACTTTTCTATCTTCTGTTCTTTGTCAGAGATCTTGATAAAAGTAAGTCCATGTATTAATAAAGATATATTCTAATAATGTAAATATTACCTAATGCAGAGCCAAGTAGTTTACGGAAGTAGGATATAATAAGAGAGAAGATACTGTCATCTGTGAACTAACATGCTGGGAGCCTCAACGATGAGCATTGGAGACTCATGGATCATCCTTTTATTGCCTCTCAGCTTTGTCTGTATTATACTACTAGTGACTATGAGTCCTAACAGCCATGTTTGTGGACTCAAGTCAAAGGGCTCCATATTCTTCAAAGTCTATAGTCTTAATATCGGGGATAAGAACAAAGATTATTATATTACGTCCCATTGAGGGGACACAGAAATCCTAAGAGAGACACTGAACCATGAGGACCTTGGGTCATAACAAAAGCCTGCCAAAAGTAGAAGCAGATGAAACCATCCGGCATGGCAAAGAGGACAACATCCTTAATCATTCCCAGGTGTTTGTTGAGCACTTTCATAAAATGAAGACTTAAACTTGATTTCCAAATGTATTAATCCTCTGATAAATATATTGCATAAATATTGCATCTTGATGAGTGTAGTCTTTCCTGGTCTGGAGTAATTTCCAGAAAGGGTTTTAGGTACGAAACATTCTTACTTGGGAAGTATAGAACCTCGGGGTTTGGTTTCACTTCCTCACATCCTCTTTTTTGTAAGACACTCAGATGTCCTACCACTTTATGGACCACTGGGGATTTGAGGAGGCGCCAAGTTCACTCAACCCTGCCAGGATAACAGTGATACTGCCTTATTTAGCTGAACATCGATCTCAGCCCAAAGGACCAAGAGAGGAGTACACTATCTGGTTATCTTTTGTAATGAGGAGACTGAGTAAGGCATAAACCCAGCATCCTATTAGAATCCCACCCTTACCATCTTATGCTGCCTCTTCTCTCCTTCCCCAGGCCATCTCCAGGAGTTCAGCTCCCTGACCTTAAATTCCTAGATCATGTCATTCTGTGTTTCCTCCCTGCTTTATCTGACACGGAATCAGCTTCTTGTCTAGAGGTATTTTTTTTTCTTCCATGAGCCACACTGCACTGTTTACCAGTCTAGAGGCAGTAGAACGTGGGAGAATGGAGTCAGTAAATGAGGCATGCTAAAGACTTATTCAATAGCCAACTTTATTCAGAGCATCGGACAATTTATACTCTGAGTGTTAAGAGAAATCACACGAGTAAAGTGTACACTCGCAACCACAAGCCATGGTGTGGCAGGCAAGCTGCAAGCCACAAGACACTTTTTCTCCTACAGTCATATAAGCAACAATAGCCAGTTGTAATGAATAATCTGAAGTAAATTCACTCCTACTGACTACACCTAGGAGAGCCATGAAAGCATAATCCGGGAACAATTCTGTGTCTTTGAGAAAACTGAGGTCTTGGGTTCTTAGAATTTTCTCACAAGTACTCAGAAAATCCCACACAGGACTCCATTCTTGGACGGTGGTCCAAAAGTGTTCCACTTTCATGCTCATTGAATACAGTGCAAAATCTGATTCAAAGAAAGCATCAGGTTGCCATGGAGGAGCAGAAAATGAGAAAGGGAATGACTGCATGTTCCCGCCCTTTGCTTTCTTCATCTGGAAGGTGGGATTAGCATAAACAGTAGACCTACTCCATTGGTCTAGTGCTGAAGACACACCAGTCCTCTTCCGGTTCTTAAGGACAACCTATTCTTCCTCAGCACCCTCCCTTTTCCATTTTCTCCCCACCATCCATGACTTTGGCCAGGGACTTTCCAATTCAGTAGTCACTTCCTTTATGACTCATCCTAAAATCCCTTTCATAAAACTATATATTTTAACCTCAAGGGCACTGACCACACATCGAAATTTACATGGATTTATTATTCAGTCAGAAACATTTACTTTTAATAGACCACATGCTTCCTGAGAACAAACACATCTGTTTTCTCTCACCAATGTCTCTCCAGCTTGGGATACTCAGCGTATGTGTGCGGGATAAATAAGGGAATTTAAATAAATAAGGACAGTGAGAAAGATGAAGCAAGACCGTGCAGGACAATCGCTGGACACTGTGTTTTTACGATCTCCACTTCCTTCCCCAGAGCAGATTTTTGTAAGGCTACCAAGTCTCCAGATCAGAAGGACAACAGAGAAGAAAGTCTATGGCACACATTTGTAAATAACAAAGCAATAGGCAAACACAAGCACTTCATGATCAGCAGTGCTCTTTCCTTCTCTTTCCTGTGAATCCCACTAATCCCTTGCTCAGTGAATTCATACAGACAGAAACAATAATGCTTCGGTAACCAGATATGGACCTGTTTGATTTTTAAATAATCGCCCTCATAACCATATCCTTGGTTGTTTCAAGCAAAATCAATCTTACTGAATATCGTAGTCTACAAGAAGCATAAGATCAAGTTAACCTTTTAAAGGGCCATCACATGATTTGGTAAGAGTAATAGACCCAGTATAAACACTATAAACAAGGCAGAATTAATTCTTCTAAGGAACTCTTTTATAAATCACTGACAATTATGATGCAAGTATATATTTAAGATGATTATTTACCTTATAATAGTTGATATCTACTTTTTGAAAGTATTTTTTCTTAATAATCTTTACTTCTAATGCTGAATATAGTGGTGCTTAATGATAATTCTATACTAACAGTAACTGTCTGTCTTGACACCTTAGAGTGCTGCAATCACTATGGCTTAAAAACTCTTTACATCTCTGCCTCCTCCACCCAATCAGATATGGAGGTAATGGGATGTGGTAGAACTTCCAAATGCAAAGTCCACACCAGTTCAGCTATGGCTTCTGGGTAGCAACTGTGTGAATTTATAAAAAAAAATCTGTGTGTTTTATAAAAGCACAAAAGTGGAAAGTACTCCTTGGAATGAATGATTTACAGTTTTCTTAAAACGCACAAGGATGAAATATAAACTGTCTCCCATCCTCAGCCACAAATGGACCTCTTAAGATGCATTACTGGAAAAAATGGAGAACTTGATATAACATTTTTTATACAGTCTTTCCTGCAGACTAAGTGGCTGAAGCCCAACTGAAGGCTCTAATGATCAGACCCATCTGCAAGTTTCTTTGTTGTCTGACCCAGCCTCTACCAGAATGACCAAAGGCTAGACCCACTGGAGGCTGTCATAATAATTCCTTCAATGCCTCTCGACTTACTCCAAACATTTGCAGATCTTCTTATCTACCTACCACTCACATTTAGTCACGGTTCTCCAGAGAAATAGCCAGTGACCTGTTTGTGTGTGCACACGCAGAGAGCTTTCGTAAGGAACTGCCTCACATGGTTATGAAGCATAGTAAGTTCAAAATCTGCCATCTCAACTGACTGTCTGAAGACCCAAGTGCACCTATGTTCCAGATCAGGTCCACGAGACAGTGGGCTGCTACAGAACCAGGGAAGAGCGTATAAATGACGATCAAGTGCAACCCAAAGCCTCCTAATTCAAATGTGAATGTCATCAAAAACACACTCACAGAAACACTTAGAATAATGTGTAAATAAATTATGGCTTTCCCACAGCCTACTCCAAGTTCACACATAAAACTAGCCCTTATATAATCTCATGCTACATTTTGAAATTCATCTCACTTTATTGGCATGTAATTTCTGTTTCAATTGCCTTCCTTCCTTTTGATTCTTGCCTTCCTGGCATTTTTCTGAGGAGAGTTTGTGTTTGTTTTCTCAAGTCTGTGGCAGAACACCTGACATAGCTTTTGGAAAACGAGAATGATTTTTTGAGCCCAGTTTCAGACAATTCTGTACATCACAGCTGACTTTGTTGCTTCTGGCCCCATGGTAAAGCAAATCGCCATGGTTGCAGAAGCAAGCCAAAGAGAAGGCTGCTTGCCTTACAAAGGACAGGATGCAGAGTGAAAGACATGAAGGGATGAAGGACCAGATGTAATCTCTGAAGTGACAACCTTCTCCCAGCTAGGCCCACCTCCAGAAGATTCTGTTCCCTCCCCAAACAGTATGGCCAGCTTGGCTTCAAGCATTCAACCCCTGAGCTTGTGGGGGACATTTCAGAGTCAAACCATAGGAGAGTTCTTCCCCCTAAATTACTATTTGGGGTAAAAAGAGTAAATGATTTTCAGTTCCTGGAAATCTTCACAGTGGCAAGTACACTGTACAGTAGATTGATGTGATGAATGAGTTCGGGCTGTGAAGGATCAACCCTGCAGTCTCCACAGCTGAGTCATTGGGATCCTAATTCAGAGCCTTGTTCACATTTGTTATCTTGTTTCCATGTCTCTAACTGCCATTATCCTCATCTATATCCTATTCTCTTTCTTGCTGGACTGTTTCCTGTCTTGTATTAATTAAAACTCATTGTGGAAAGCTCTCAGCCAGTCAATAATTGTGCAAAGTTCAAGTCATAAATTCAGGCATTCTGCTGCAGCCACAAAAAACTCCATCTGTTTCTGCTTCTAATATTTATTGAGAGAGAGAGAGAGAGAAAGAGAGAGAGAGAGAGAGAGAGAGAGAGAGAGA
>LOEQ01007056.1:188360-214940 GCA_001685075.1 Bramus lutescens | reverse complement strand
AGGGAGTGGTAACGGGGAGAGCTATGAAAATGAGAAAAGATTGTATTAAAAATGTTTAATAAAAATCCAAGGTCTTGAAATACTAGATAATGTTACCAGATATTGATAATACTTATTGGACCAATGTGGATAAGTTCTGTAGATGTCCTGATTTAGAAAGAATAGTGCTACATTGAAGCCACTAAACTTCTACCACATTTAATTCATTTAATGAAATGTATTATATATACTCTTTTTAAACCTTTGACTTTTGCTGTTCATTTTTTCTTTTCTATACTTGAGATTTTCATACATGAGTAATGTGTTTTGATCAAAGCTACCTCCTCTTTTCTCCCTTCCATTTTTTCTTCTATCTCCTAACGACTTTTTCTTCTTAACACCATGTATTCTTTCTGATATCTGCTGAGTCCACTTGGTATGGTACCTGCATAGGTGTAGGGCCATCTACTGCCATATGGATGGCCTCTAAGGCACTGTATCCCTGAAGAAAAATGACTCCCCCTCCACCAGAAATCATCAGTTGTTGATAGCTCTATAGCTAGTGGTAGAGTACCACGAGCTAACTCCTCTGCATCCATACTGGGATTTGGAACAGACAAATCTTGTACAGATTTTGGGTCTGCAGGTATAGCAACTGTGAATCTATATTACAATCCATTGATAAATCTTCTCCCATTCTTCTTGCTGTCACTCTCCCCAGATTCTAGGAACTACTGCCCCAATTACAGCTTCAATGGTATCAGCTATGATTTCATTCAGTGAGTGCAGGGGCACTGTCATGTCCATCAACTTCTGTTTTGATGCACACACACAGGCACCTCTTTCTTTTTGTTTAGACATATGGAAGGCAGAAAGAAATGGCTCTTCATTAAATAGTTTGCACATCTAATAACCAAACCATCTGAATATATTATCTATCAAGAAGGAAAATATTTGACTTACATTATCATGGAAAGTACCTTAAAAATTCATTTTCTTAAAGGCTCATGTTTATTTATCTCATAATGTAAAACACAGTCTAATTATAAAGAATGCATAGTCTGTGTAAGTCCAATGCTCTAAGAGTCAGGGTTCTTAACTGTGAGCTACTATAAAATTAAAAACAACTTTTATACTTCCATGATACATTAAATAGTACAGAGTAAACAATCATTTCCTAGAATGAAATATCAGGGCCTTAGAACATGAATTAGTGCATCAAAGTAAAATGGAACTACTGTAAGAGAAATCTCAAATCTTTATGCACCGATACCATCATTTGGTACTATGATTTGAGTTCCAAATTCTTTGGGCAGCTGTACCTTTGTAGGTCAGCTACATACAGCACACACCACAACTCTGTTAGAATTAGGCTATCTCTATTACACATCAGTTTACCTTTGTGGATAGCCCATGGACCTCAAATCTCCAATATTCTTGGATTTCCATTGTAACTGAGGCTTTATCTGTGTGGCCTCTCAAGGCATCTCTACAAGTAGTCAGAACTCGCCATATGTTGCTCTCAATGATGTTCCCACTATAAAGTTAACAATATGTACAAGATTTTCAAATCTGGATGCCATTTTGAGATATAGCCTGGGCCTTATGAACCATAGCTGTCTTGGCTGCTGTGTACTGACCCTGAGGAAACAACTTCTCAGAAACTGATTTTGAGGAACAAAAAAACACCTTTGGCTTATGTTTTATCTTTTTAAATTAATTTGGATCTACACAAGTTGAAGTCTCAGATAGGTGGCATCTTGTCCTTAGGATATTATTCATGTTGTAAAGTATCTTAAAGTCAGAATACCTTGTAATATGTTCAGGGTGTACAAAATGTTTTTTGAAAAGTTCTTTTAAGAAGAGAGACACAAAGACAAATTGAAAAACATACAACCATGGAAGCAGAATCTAAAATTTAAACATACAAGCTGATGATTTGCATATTGAAGTAGGCCAAGGAGTATAGATTGTTTAAAAAACACATGGTGGCTCATTGCTTTAATTTCAGTACTTGGGAAGCTGGTTTTAGAGGATTGTTTTTGGTTGGAGTCCAGCTTGGTGTGTAAAGTGAGACTCTTTCTCAAACTAACAAACCAAATAACTTATCAATTACCCATATATGCATATATATATGTGTGTGTGTGTGTGATTTATACAGAGAAGAAATAGCATTATATATGTACATATATATTCACAAATTATGTACATGTATAGAAAATGACACATCCTCTAGAAGCTAAGAAAAGTAGAAAACAGATACCGTTTACAACCTCTATTAAGAATTCACTCGGCTGGCACATGGATTTTGTCAAAGCAAGACTGATTGTCAACCTCTGACTTACATGATGTGTGCAAATCATGGGCTGTTTTAGATCACTAAGTCATAGATTGGTGCTTTTCTACAGAAACAGAAAGAAATGCAAAACCTTTGCCAATATTGAATACCATGTGTCTGGCACCATTAATATAATAGATTCCCTTCTAAAAGGATCAGTTAGCTTCTAAAGTGCTTCATCTATTTTATGTGATATTTCAGAGAAAAACAAAAGTGTAAACGAGATAATATCAGGGGACATAATGTGGTTTTAGTCTTCCCAAATATACTGAGTATTTCTTCCCATTTTAAATGTATTCCCAATAAATTTCGTGGTATAGGCCAGCAATGAAATGTAATCATCCACATTTAATTTGTATCCATGATTTCAGTTTAATAAATTGAAAAAGGCATAATATTACTTGTGGATTTATGGCTAATATTATACAGCTAGTGTAAAACAGAGTAATAAATTTGCAAAAAGGAGGTGATTGTCTACAAGCCACTAAATTGTGATAAACATCCTGCAAATTAGAATGTGTTTATATGTTAAGTAACCAATTTTACAACCAAAATGACCTGCTAATGCCTACATTTTTCTTTAAACTAATAGGAAGTCAAGTACGTCTGTACACTGACTCTGAAGCAAAATATTAAGATCTTCATGTTTAATAGAACACTGAGTTTCTTTTGTCTCAGGTCCTGACTGCAAAAGGTGTGAATGATTCAGAACGTGAAGCTGAAAGCTTTTGTACTCAGAATAAGCAGAGTTTGTCATTAGTAACCGAAATCTGTATTGTATTATGTAGGTTGCTCTTCTCAATGAATTTTCCCATGAATGAGATAAGCTAGAATTAGGTATGTGATATGTAGTTCTTAAAGTCGTGGGGTTTGTGATATGAATAGCATGTTTTGACTGCAAAACAAGCAAGATGACCTCCATCCCTACATTTCTGTAACTTCAGTAGTTCACGCACCGCCTCCGGAATGTTTAACTTCTTGTGTGTTACTTATTGAGGATATTTTTAGATTCATTTAAAGAAAGTCAGGATAAAATTGCTAACTATAATAGGATGTCAATAAATATAGGTTCTAAACAGCATCATTCTGATGACAGCTTTCCTTAAAGCCTGCTCTGTTTTCTGTTTGATGATTATTTCCTTTTGAACATGAAAGTTATTTAGTGTTTTTGAGAGAGTAATAATGAATTGGAATGTTCATGAATACTACATGATGTGTTATTTAATCTCAGTTTCTCCATTACTTATGTGTGGCTCATAGAATAAATAGTTTTTAACCTACATTTTAGGGGTTATTGTGATTCCCAGTACTGCCAAGAGTGGTCAACCACTCTGTTTTTACTTTTCATTTTTAATTGAAACTTGTTTTCTTAATATTTAGTGTGACAATAGTAATATAATAGTTTATATATAATCTGGAAGCCTTGCATCCAGATTGACATCTCCTTGCAAATTCAGACTTCAGATGATAATAGCCTGTAAGCGTTCCCTCTAGTCAAGTTTTGTCATCTGGTCTGTACTGATCACTCAGTGTTGTTTCTGTTTGGGCATTTTAGGGATATTTAAATCTGAACAGGCTGCAGTGTGACATTAAAGTGGCTCCTGTCTTAACTGATTCTCTCTTGTGAGGCAGTATTAATGCAATGTCTTTTATTTCCTGAGACTTCATGGTGCCCACATTCCTATCAAAGAACCTAAAAAATACCTTCAATTTTTATAATTATAAAAATATAATGCATATACATTACATATTGCAATGCTTCATATCAAACTCCCAGTAATTATATTTATCTTATATTTATCTCTCTCTTGTTTTTATATCAAAACAAAGACACAAAGAAACAAAAAATACTGCCTGAGATTGATGTAGGAGGGTCATCTGTCTATGTGTTACTTTCATTGGTTAATAAAGAAACTGNTAAGCTAGCCGTGCGGGAGCTGGGCCAGACGAAAAGCAGGGCCCGCTCCCCTTAGAGCTGGGCTGGACGAAAAGCAGGCCCGCTTCCCTTTATCACTACATGAGATAATCCAGACATTAAGCCGAGGAACAACATAGATACTCTAATGCTAAAGTAGAAATAGTCAATATCTATGCATTACCTTGCTGTATTATATCTGCTCAGTTATTTTCATTGAATTTCAATGTCCATAAAAAGAGAGGCATATCTTGCTCATATACTCCATGATTAAGGCTCATTTTTCTGCACTTTTAGAAAATTTATCATTATTAAGGAGAAATATTAATATTATAATGTGGTGATAAATTAAATATGCATTGTCTATGTGTGTAAATATGCCTGTTGACTTCTATTTAGTTGGCACATAAGAAATAGTCAATGATATAGCATATATTTATAAAGTAATGGAAATGGTAGATGTCAGAAAAGTTGAAGCAAATAAAGAGAAAAAATGAACAACAACAACAACAAAAACCCACTCAGCTAAAACTCTTATTTCGGTTTGTTTTAGAAAAGCGTGATGAGACAGAAAACTTTCTCAGAAAGAGACCAGATGGGAATGAGTCTATTGACTGCCTCAGCAACTTTACACACACATTTTGGTTTATCATGGTCAAATGAACCAAAAAGACATGGATCGATAGTACTTGAATCTCAGAAGCAACCACATAAAAATCAGTACAGAAATTCTCTGTTGGCCTATATTCAGCCAAGATGGCAGGATAGCTCCTCCATCTGCCTGTGCGAAGGAACAGTAACTCATGAGACCAATGGCCTTTGAGGGTTTCACCATACACTCCCTCTTATCACAGTTATCACAGTCTTTAAACAACTATGTCTAGTACTGAATTCCAAGGACACACAGAGTGCCCTGTGTTTTAAATACAGAATATCCCTTTATAGGTGCCTTGGACTATTTTTTATAAAAACCTGTGCAGAGTCATGATCAGAACACTATGTGCCCTCTGGTCATGGGCTACCAAGGACTGTCATGTGATGTTTTATCTACTGGCAATAAATGTTTGCAATGTGAACATGGTTGATCTGAAGTCTTTCTTCTTTCTTGCATCTGCAGTGTGCTCTGTACATTTTAATGTCTTGATTGAAATCAGATCAGAGTTCACAGTGTATAAATGTTGATACAAATATTCTTTTAGTGAAAGGAGAGCATTTTCATGATTCCATGTGCAGAGTGGCTTCTGTTTCCCTCACCTATGACTCACTCCACACTGTAGGGTCTTTCAATGAAATATTGATGTTCTAGGGGAAGTGTTTAAGACTAACAGACAGGAACTCAACAGCTGGGACATGGTAAGCTCTTAGATTTTTTTTTTAACTCAGCTGAAAATTCTGTAGCAACAGATAAAAAGACAGGAGTCTAAAGCAAAATGGAGTCGGCCCATTTCTATTGTCCTTGTGTGTAATTCTCGTCCTCACAAGCTGCTAGACGATCATAGTGCCATGGATCAAGGCATGTGTTTACATGTTGTACTCAGGGATATGTTTTACTTTGTGTAAAGATAATGGAATTCACAGAAGGCATGGCTACTCTTTACTTTTTGAACAAGTAGGTAATAACAGCACATACTGGCGGAGCCTAACTTCCTTCCTTGTTATCTGTTCCTGTGAACAACTTCATCAAGTTCCTGAGATACCTCCTTGATAGAAGCTTATAACAAAAAAAAATGATCAATGAGTGATAAATGTGGCTTGGCTTGGATGCAAACAGACTGAGGAGAAAACCAATTGGCACTACCTTTCTTCAGAGGAGATTGGTAGTGTTCTTTGCAGCTGGAGTAGATAGAATTGTGGGAAAGATTGGAATTTGTCCACCACTTCAGGCCACTGGTTTGGGCCACACTCTGCCACTCTGGAAAAGTATGGNTATGGCTTCTTTAGGTTGTTCACTAGTGGGAGGGTGGAAAGGTTTTCACTTTCGTTTGTATCTTTTATGCACATGAGTGTGAATGCACAAAATGCATGTGGTAATCATAGAGGCCAGAAGCACATGTCCAATTCCTTGGAAAAGGAGTTTCACAAGTTTGTGGGTCCTCATGCCAGTCCTGGGTTCTGGAACCTGCTCCTCTACAAGAGCAGCCACTGCGCTTAACCACTGAGCTCTCTTCAGTCTTGAGGCTGACAGTTTCAAGCTGATTGATTGATCACTCATTTCAAAGTTTTCTGTATACAAGGGTATTGAGGGTTATTGTGTGATTTTTTTTTTCCTTTCTCCTTTGGCAATGCATTTTAGCAAGATGAACATGTTTGATGCTGAAATAGTCTGTATTACAATAAACAGTGACTGCAAGAATAGCGTGCAATGCTTAGGGAGAAAAAGGCAGGGGTTAAGTGATTTCAATTCAAATAGTTGCCATCTCATTATATAATTGAACTTATAAAACATAAAATCCAATAATGTAGGTTTATTGTTATTGCATTCATTCCTTCTGCATACGCTTTTTTGCCCACTGGTGAGCATTGTGTCAGCAATGCAGAGATCAAAAGTTTAAGGAGCAGAATGTATTCTTATTCATCATAAAGCGGAGTTCAATAGAAGTGATAAAAAAATCAACTCAAGCCCGGCAATGGTGGCACATAACTTTAATCCTAGCACCGAAGAGAGAGAGGCACGAGGATCTCTGTGAGTTCAAGGCCATTCTGGTCTACAAGAGTTATTTCTATGACAGGCCCCCAAACTACAAAAAAAAATCCCATCTCAAAAAATAAAAACAACAACAGCAACAACAAAAAAAATCAATTAAAAGAATTAGTATCTAACTCAAACCTGATTTATCACTTTTCTAGAACACAGAGAGATACTGAGGTCAATTTGTACATATAGAAATCAAAATTTACAATCTTTGATTTATTTGTTTTGATCTTAAAAGTCACATACCCATTATTGATGTAGTCAGAGTCTAAATTCCAACTCTCAAAGGCAAGATGTGATTCAAGTATTTCCCATCGATCTGCCAATTGTAGGTATCAGAGTCAGGCTATGGGAATGAAAACTGAAGTAGTAACTCATGCAACAGAAATGGGACCTGTATGTGTTAAAGGATGGCTAAATCCAGACATAAAACATTTTGCAGCCCACATCATCATTTTAAGGCAAGAACATTCAGAGCTAGTGGCAAAGCCAGCTACAATGTGTTCTTAAAAAAAAAAAGAAGCATCCTCTTTTTGGTGTTCATGTATATTTATTATGTATGCCTATGCATGCATGTGTGTGCACAATCATGTGTGTCTAGGTACCTTCTTGTATTTAGATACATATACAAATGAATCTGTGTAGAGGCCAGTGGACAAGGCTGTCATTGATAAGGTACTGTCCAATTTGTTCACTTGTGTAGAGGCTCTCATCGACTTGGAACTTACCTAGTAGACTAGGCAAGTTGACTGGTGAGCTCTGAGACCCATCTGTCTCCAACTCCATAGAATTGGAATTCCAAGAAAACTACACTTGACTTTCTTACATAAGCCTGGAGAATTGAACTTATTTTCTAATGCTTCCATGGCAAGATTTTATCAACTGAGATCAAGCATCTTTTTATAAGAATTTATAGACATTATGAGTGGTATATTATCATGCTAAAAAGTTACTGGAGACTTTGGAAATTGACTCAGATCAAATTACATGGCTAGAAAATAAATTATGATGTGGTTGATTTAGATCCTGACTCTATTCCATGGTGGTGATAAGAAGGCAGATTCTGAAAGACTTGCCAGGTAGGATTGAAGCAACTCTCAGGCTCTCAGGACAAGGACTTTAACAATCTGTGGAAAGTCTCCATAAAACCAGTAATTAGAAAACAGACTTTCCAGATAATGTTGGCTTTGATAGTATATGGATCATGAAAGACCATGAAGTCATTTGCATAACCATTTTCTTAGGTGAAGCTGCTGGTGCCCAAAGAAGTAGTGTGATTTATCCAAGGTATCACTTCTGGGTAGTGGATAGTCTAACAGGGAGTAAATTAATTCCATCAATTAAAATTCTCCTTTCTGGATATTTTCTTTATATACCCAAGGCATGTCACAGGACATTATACATTTCAGGTTACCACCATGTTTACCAAATCTACTCATGTTTCCTAAACATACCTCACTTGCCTTTAGTCTGGTAATTCTATACATCATCTATCCAAACTGAAAAGAAAGTAACATTGTACAGTATGATTAAAATAGACCTATTTCATAATTTTGGACCAAAGCTGTAACATTTCTGACTTTTAGACTGAAACTAAATTATTAATATGTATGTCTTTTGTCACCAGAAGCACAAAAGGCAATGATCTCCTAACATCTGAAAATTGATCTCAATGAATATCAATTGTATCTATTTGTTTGATATCACTTTACAGAAGAATGATGACTTTAAAATCTATGATCAGTAGTAACTTTTTTCTCATGTAGAGATGCTGTGAGTAAAAATTAACTTTATCTCTTCCTCCATCATTACTGAACTTTGCCTTCTCTTTTTTCTCTTTCTAGATTTTCTTCTTGTTGGTCAGATGGGCTATATTTTGTCCATCTATTTCTTCTCTCTCTCTCTCATTGATAATATATTATCTATTGACTATATATATACATATATACAAATATGTATTATAAAAATGACTATATATTTGTATATATATTGAGTATATATGTATATATATATCTTACAAAACTGTGATCAAAATGCATAAGAGAACAACTTGAGGAAAGACAGATTATTTAGGTATTATCTTTTTAATGTTCTACACATGAGCATTAGACCCAAGTTTGGATGCAGAACACATGGTAACAGAAACATCTGAGGAGGATGATAGCTTACCTCATGATGCACAGGAAGCAGAGTCAGACAACAATTAAGGACCACATTCCTGCCTAAGGCCTACTTCTACCAGTTAAATTCCATCTTTTGAAATTTCTACAACATGCCCTAAACAGTGTCACCATATCAAGACCTGTATGAAACACTTCACATTCAAAATGTAACAGCGTGTAATTCATATTAGATATTGTTAGAGCTTAAGCTAGGATCCCAACAAGCCTCATCATATACTGATGAAATCTGTTGTGTGTGATGAGTTTGTGATTAATGTATGTTAACTTATTTTTTGAAATCCCATAAAATAAACAAACACACACATCAATAAGAATTAAATAAATAACATGTATTTATTTAGTAAGTAGCAGAGAGAGAATTCAAAGGCAGGTGTTGCCTTTGTATTCAGTTCTGAATTCTTTTCCATTAGTTTCTGAATATTTTTGGAAAACACTTGTTAAATAATCTTATAGAGTAATGATCATGTATGTTTTACAGAAATGTATGAAGATCTGTACACAATTATCTATGTATCAAAAGAGATGGTCAAGGAAGATTTGTCGAATCTGATTCCTTCTGATAATACTTGACATACCTGTATGTGTCGTCTCTCTTTAAATTTTGACAGGAGCTCATCCCTGACTTGAGTTGTAGAGGATAGATCACTGACACTATGAACTAGCTTGTCTGGGGCCTTTATCCAGTTAGAAGTTCTTGCTGATTTTGACAGTTTTTACTAGCCTGGCATGTACCCTGCAGTAAGAACATCATTTTCTTTTTGAGACTGCACAGGATAAATATCAAGATACTGAAGCAAATCCAAAGTTAGATTATAAGGCAAATTTCAGAATACTGTGAACTATTGAAGTCACATAGCTTACATTGTTTTTCAATCAGAACATAATCAAATCAGATGCTAAGAGGAAAAATGAGCAAAAATGACTCCTAATGCATTCAGTCATCCTTGGCAGTAGTCATGATAAGGCCAGAGGAGAATAACCTCAACTTCTCCACAGAACAGCACAGACAGTGTGGTAGCTTGCTGGGCCAGTAGAGTGATGCTGTGGATTAAAGAAACTTAGTGTCTCAGGTCAACACTTTAAGAATCAAGCACAGAACCGAATTACATAGAGTTGTGTAGTGATGCTCAGGATAACAGGTCCCAGGTCAATAGGGTTCCTTAGCAGCACTGTTAAGGCCTTCTTAGTTTCTGTTACGTTTCCTTCTTGAGTACCACAGTGGGGGAAGATGACAACTGAAATTTATGTCAGTTTTATTTTTTGGACAAAGGAAATATATAAAAGAAAGCATTTAGCTTGGAGTTTCCATGATCTGATCTTATTCTATGAGCATCGTGAAAGGCTACATGGCAACAGGCAGTCAAATATTGAACTGGAGCAGTAACTGAGGGCTTACATGTTGGAGCAACTACCTTGATGCAGAGAGCAAAAGAACTGTCTCAGAATGGTGTAGACTTCTGAACACATCTTCTACTACACAAAACCACACTTCTTAATCTTTCCCATGCAATTCAACCGACTGCAGACATAAGAACCAAATATATGAGTCTATCAATGCATTCTCATTCAAACAACCATACCAACAATGTGAATTACCTTTTCCCCCCAGAAGATCATATGGATTCTCTTGTTTGTACTTGCTGATGGAGCTGGGCTATCATAACACTGTCACTTCCCAGAGAGAAAGAAGGTCACAGTCAACTTATTGGTCATAAGAATCCTCAATCTAGATTGATTCTTATGACCAGGAAAGTCATGTTTCTTTAAAATCTTAAAAATAAAGCTTCCTGCCTGGAAACAACCTAAATGCCTCTTTACCAAAAAATGGATAAGGAAGATACGATACATTTACATGATGGATATTACACGGTGGAAAAAAAATAATGACATCTTGAATTTTGCAGGCAAATAGATGGATTTAGAAAACATCATATTGAGTGAGGTAACCCAGACCCATAAAGATAAATATCAAATGTATTCACCCATAAGTGGCTTTTAGACGAAAAGCAAAGTAAAACAAGCCTACAATTCACAATCTCAGAGAACCTAGATAACAAAGAGGATCTTAAGAGAAACATACATGTATCTAGTCTACATGGGAAATAGAAGAAGACAAGATTTCCTGAGTAAATTGGAAGCATTGGAATCATGGGAGAGAGTAGAAAGGAAGTGGTGAAGAAGTGGGGGGGGGCAGAGAAAAATATATACCTCAACAAAAACAATAAGGAAGAATAAGGTTCCCTGGCTCTGTTGTATAACCTCAGATGATATCTGGAGACACTTCTCAGGCTTAATAAGCACCCAGGTTCACAAATGAAACAGATCTGCAATATTGACCTCATGATTCTGCCTAGATGATTTTGACCATGGCTTGATCCCACGTGTTTTAAGATTACACAGCTGGTTATTCTTTAAACCCCTTTGAATTCTAACTTTATCAGACCTGTGATAAAATAGTAACCAGTTCCTTGCCACCTCCTGTGAATCCAAGGGAGCAGGGGTGAGTGAGGAGTCTGTCTCCTAATTACAAAGGCATTTGTGATATCTTAAATCCTGAGACAGGGAACTTCAAGTACTCCTCCTGGCAAGGAGACTGTCCTGTCACACCAGATTTGGTAAGGGGCCTTATTGAGCCAGAGAATCTGACTCCTGAAAGCTCTCCTCTTTCTTACAAAATTTAGTCGAATACCTGTACATTACCAAGTTAGGCAATTCTGAGAACCCCCCACAAAACAATTCAAAAAGCAAAAAGTGAAGGAATAAATAAATATATAGGGATATATTGTGTTTCAATGGATACAACTAAATACATACTCTAAACAAAAACAAAACAAAATTCCTCAAAGCAGCACTTCAAATGTCTACTAAGAGAATGCAAAACATGAAGAAAAGGTAAACTGTAAGTCTACATGCACAAAAAATAGGAAAATAAGCATAAAAAATTAAAAAGAAATTAACTTTATGTATAGAAGACATTAGAAAAAATCAATGAAATGAGTCTGTCAAGTGAAATGAAAAAATTCACTGCTGCCACAACAGGAATGCAGCACAGGGTAGAGCCACAGACCCTGCAAACCTTGGGTAGGTAGTAAGGCTGCACAGAAAGCAGGTGAGTGTGTATTATTTTCAGTCTGAGGAGCTGGATCTGTTTCTGGCAAAATGCAATGTCTTTCTCTAGACTGAAATATATACACTGAATATACCCGAATTTCACACTTTTGACAAGTTCACACAAATAAGTCTCCAGACCCTGGCAAGTTTATTAGTTGACTATGAAAAGGTGTTTATAGAAAATTAAATCCCAATTGTGTAGAGCATTTTTTCCAGGAAGCAGAGAGGATAAAACATCTCCCTTCTGAGGTTAAGACTCTAGTGTTCACTTAAAGTCAAATCTAGGTAAAGACAGCTTGACCCGTAGGAAACTATAAATCAATATGCTAAAGAAACTAGGTGTGGAATCTGAATCAGAGACAGAATTCAGCAAGAGATTTTTACAGACCTTTCTGTCTTCAAGACTAAATGAGCTTCTCTGACCAGTAACACCGAACTCCGTGTTCAACAAAACCAGCCACTATAATCTATCACATTTGCAGGTCAAAATAGAAAAATACCATGTGATCATAACAGAGCAGAGAAACAAAACAACATCCCTCCAGATATGAAATCTGATATTATTCAGAATAAAAATAGAGAAAAACAGAAAAGCAGGAGTTGCAGTATTAAAGCATGCAACAAAAGACCTGTAATTTATCTTACACTTAATAACACAAACTGAATGTGTCTCACTAAGATCCAGTACAAGGAAATGAGCTTGGCTCACACCATCCTTTTCAGCCTTTTATTATCAAATCCAGCTAGATCATTAGGCCAAAAAGAAAATAAAAGCTATATAGATTGAAAAAGAAGAAATCAGGCTATTCCTATTTGAAAAAAATGGCATTTCTAGAATAAATAAGTCCATTCAGCAACACTGCAAAACATACCATAAAATATTAAACATTCATGATTCTATAAGTAGCAGTGAGAACATGAAGATTTAAAATAAAAATACAATAACATCTGAAATCAATAACAGCAAAATAAGTGTGACTATAATAAAGCAGAAATAAGAATGGTTTGATAAAAATCTACAAAGCATTTGGAAAGGAATCAAATAAGTAAAGGCACAAATCTCAAATTGATACATTACTTTAATACAAATCCTGTCAAATTCTGTGAGAGAGTTTTGCAGATGTAAAAATATTATCTAAAAATTTATACAGAGAAGTCTAAGAAAATAAGGTAAGGCACCTCATCTTGAAAAAGAAGATAAATTGAGAGGAATCTCACCTACATGCTTCTTGCTGAAGTACAATGCTCAGTAACCAAGACTGACATTGATATAGAACTAGGCAGACTGATCAGGGGAACTGATAAAGGAACTCAGGGATGCTAGATATATGAAGGACAGGCAGTCATGACAATAAAGGCTCTTGGAGCCAATACATTTTCTTAATAGGTGAATTGAATTATATTATAGATAAGGAACACATATAACATTCATTCAAAATTATTCAGAAAGCAAGTATATAAAGTTATTTTAGAAATAAACATGAAGGATTCCAGGATCCTGAGATACCCATAACCCTTAGTGTCTTAAAAGTATGATCCATGATTATAATTATAGCACTTGAGAGGCTAAGGCCAGAGGATGAAGAGTTTAAGAACAGCCTGAGCTACAGAACAGGCTTCAAGAGAGTGAGAACTTCACCATGGGCCTTGTTTCAAACAAACAAAATGCCTAAAAATTTGTTAGTTAAACTTAAACGTTTTTTTTAAAATAAAAGTTGACATTGCACTGTAAATCTTCTCGGGAAATCTTAGCTAGGATCTGAGGTCCTGCAGTGGAGCAGTACTACATGATCCGAAGAGCTGAGCTATCTATTCTGCCCCAAATACCAACCCTTAAAACTACATGTTCTTTACAACTGGTGATTTGTCTTAGGGACGTTTTCTTAAATAAACTCCACCAAAATTAGTACTCTGTTTCAAAATGTGTAACAAATCATCTCATTTAAATGTGTTCCCAATGCCTTTGTTAAACGGCTAACCACTATTAAATTGAGTTTTCAGGTGGAAGACATCTCTGGTTATCATATGTTAACTGAATATTGGATTTTCATGATTACACTAAAGAAGTCTTCCCTTATTAAAATGATTTGATTTTTGGAGCATGTGTGGGGGTCACTAATTAACAAAGGCTGAGAAAATGTGGCTTTAGTATGAGATAAGTTTGAATTTTAAAACATTTATTTCTTCTGCCTTTTTTGTCTCACTCAGTTTAGAGCCTTTTGTGTGATGACTTCATGTTGTCTCTTCCTCATAGTGTACACCGTGTAACTTGTGTGTGTCAGTGAATGGTGTACAAATTTAACCTTTGAAGGACACTACATAATGTGATTGCAGCACCTTTCTCCTATTTATTGTTTTATCACACCTTCATTTGATTTCCCTCATTGGAAATATTTTCAGAGATCTCTATTCTTTCTATTTCATTGAAGATCAGTAGCAATAATTCACAAATAACGGCAAGAATTCAAGTATTCTGCACATGTCCTAGGTTAACAGAGTTAAGAGGCACTAGTTTGAACAGTGTGTTGAATAGTTCTTTGCCATCAGACAGAATCATTAATAGACTGAGATGTGAAATAAAACTCATAAGTGGATAGAGAACTTGACATTATATGAAGCCCAGACACCCAGGGTTAGCAATTTCTCTAGCAATGCTTCTGGATTAAAGTATTGAAAGATGTGTTGGTAGAGTTCTTAAAATAAGCCAAGAATTAAATTCCTTGCACGGGCCTGAAGGCTAGGCAGCGTTTCAGTATTAGACTCTCCCTTTGTTTGGATCAAGGGATAATGAATGTCTCCATAGAGAACAGTGAGGAAAGCACACACCATTCAATAACTGTCAATTCTCTTAGATTCCCCTCTCAGACATGCCAGTGCAGAGAAGGGAAAATGGCCTGTGTATTAATGCTACCTTTCTCAGAAGACATTTGCAGCTGGGTTTTGATATCTGAGAGAAATCATATCTACAGTGATTCAGTTATAAAGATGGCAACACATGTCCTAATACCAGTAAATACAAATTAAGTATACTTAACATTTGAAAAATGCCATAATATATTCTGGAAGGGGAGAAAGCAGCAAGAATCAGAAATATAACAGGTAAAAGCATTATGATCTTGAATAGCTTACTTAACTTTTCTGAACCTTGGTTTTCTTAGGTGTGAAATGCTTTATGATATTATCTGCAATTGTTGGGAAGTATAAAGAAAATAAAGATGTGAATTGTCTGACTCTACAAATAACACGGAAAACCTGAGTTCACTCTCTTCTTAGTAGAAATGCAAGTGCTGAGTACATCAATGATTAAAGCAGTGTTCTCAGTGTTCTTTGGTTTCAAGGAAATTCCAACTCTAGGTGGCTAAGGAGAGAGAAGGACTATCAAAGATTTTTGAGGTAATACAAGGAGCAACGATATGACAGACAGAAGAAATTGTCATTTTGAATAGCTTGTAAGAGAATTCCCCTCTGTTGGTGATATTTCTGGAAGGCAATAAAGGAAAAAGACATTTTCAACAAGATTCTCTATATGAATTACCCTTGTTTTCAGTGTGGTAGTTTGCAAAGGGCTTGGGAGATGGATTCAGGCAGTCCAGGCTAACCTTGCAAAATATTTACTTTCATTCATTCTAGAGATATTTATTGAGTCAACATGATGAGATCCATGGGGGATACAAGGATAGATAAAATGTGATTCATGACCTACAGCCTAGGAGTGCATGATCTAGAGAAGGACATAGTTTTATATCTGCAAAATTGTATAATTTATCATCCATGTTGTGTACTGTTGGCTATGAAACTCTGGCTTTGTCAATAGTTCCAGCAAGACAAAATAATATTGATCAATTGCTCCTCTGTTAACTGGAAACTGTTATCAATCTACACAGATGGTTTGGGGGGGATCTAAGTACAATAGATGTAGCCAATAAAGACATTTCACAGTACAGGTGAGGAGCAAAGACTATAAATTATATAGTACATATTAACCTATAGGATACAAAAAGAGGAAGTCAGAAATGAAATGACATAAAGAGTCGTACAAACGGTGTGTGTCAGAATCTGCATGTGACTTTTTGTTACTTTAGTGTAAATGAAAGAGGGTAATACATTATAATATACTATTTAGCAAAATCAATATAAGAAAGGGGTAGAGGGACCTCCTTTAGTTCTGCAATAAAATGAGCTGGAAGGCTATAATCCCCAACATCAACTTTATGTTTTTCCGTGAAATATTGGATCTTACTGCTGTGTAATACTGAGGAAAAGCATAGTAGCCTTATCCTCATGAAATCTGTAGGCCCTGAAAGAGCCAAGCAACTTACACTGGATCTTTTTCCCCAATAGGAATGAGATCACATAGACAACGAAAGTCCCATCCACGTACTTCGAGAGACTTAATGTGACAAGTACACTTAACATGTGCTTCTTCACCATAACAAGAATATTGGTGTTCCACCTGGGAGCTGGGGAAGAAAGGTCTTGTCAACAGCATTGGATAGAGAGGTAGTTAACAGACCTAAAAAGAAAAGTTTACTAAAGAGAAAAATAAAGAGACAAAAAAATGAGAGAAAAAACAGCAACTTCTAAAGAAACTTCTACTTTTTTCTGCTCTGGAGGAGCTTCTCCAAACTGCTAGAAAACTCAAAAAGCATATTGATCCTGCTTCTCAGTCTATAGATTGTCCATGTAGACAAAATATGAAGAAACAAATACAAGCTAACACATAGGGAGAAATGGTCATATAGAGTTTGTTTAGGAACTTTGTGTTTTTCCATGTAAACTGTGGTCAATTCAGAATATGCCACAGATTTAATGACATCTTCTAAATGGATTGTATTAAGCAGTTCATAAGTCCATGGTATTTCATTCTTTTATCCCCTGTAGTGCTTAAGTTGACAGCTTATGCCTGACTTTCCATATCTAAGTAGGAAATGCCCTCTTAATCATATCCACTGTTTTAAACTTTGGAATGCAAATGTAGAGATGATAGACAGATACATAATGATAACCTTGTGTGGCAGAAATTCTCAGTGATTTGTTTGCAGAAATTATGCTTTTAAGTATTGTTTATATATCTAGCATTGAGGCCATATTTATGGAAGTTGATCTGACTTTATGATTCTGAAATTCTTCTTCTATCTGTTAGAATTAAGAAAGTGGAACAGCACTTGCCAATATGTGTCTCAAAGTGTGATTTTTGGTTTACTGTTTTCTGTATGTTTTTTCCATTTGGAGAGAACATTCATTGTTGGTCTTCGTAGTGGTGGTGGTGGCGGCGGTGTGTGTGGAGGGTGGTGGCAGTGGTGTGTGTGTGCCTGTGAAGTTTATCATCACAAAATAAGGGTTTTAAAATGTTTATTTGACATAGAAACTTACAGAAGCTTTAAAAAATTTGTTGTTGCAAAATATGTGAGGAATCATGAAAGACACAACCTTGGTATAGTGTCAGATCTGAAAGTTCTTTGTGTCTCCCCCGCATACCGTTGTACATTGGAAGTACCTTGGAATGCATGGATCAATAAAAGAAATGGGGAATTTCTAGGCAAATGAGAAAGCATGGTTTTATGTATAGCAATAAGCCCATTGATGCTGTATTTCTTTAAATTTTGTCTATCATATAGAGTATTTCAGCCTCCGTCAGTTCAACTTCTTCATGCGTTTAACATCTTATTGTTACATCATCATCCCCATTTTTGAGTTTTTAAGTCTACAGAGATTGTGTGTAACTAAGACAAGCAGAATAGCAATTCTATTTGGTGGTTAGTGTTGGCAAAGAAGACCCAACATTGAAACATAAATGGAGTGAACATGAAGCTATTGGGTGATTCTGCCATCTTTGATTTGGGAACATACCTGTATTTATTAGTTTCCTGACCTTATTTTCTCCTAAAGCTTTTAGTATTATGTATGAATTTAACATGTTATAACTAGTTCTGATAAGACAGATTGTGCTGTACTTAACAATCAACTCTTTATCTGGGTGTTTCCAATTCTCATTATTTGTGAATTCTTCATTTTACTGGATACTTTAGACCCTGTACTTCTTGTCCTGCTTAAAGAACTGAATAGGTCAGAGATAAAAAATGAAACAAACATGTGAGCAAATGATTTATGAGTAAACCCCTATTCTAACACAAGGGCAAACTCTACTACTTACAATGAGGAAGACAGACCAACAGATAGATAGAAATATATAAAATAGAGTTTATGTTCATTTATAGGTTGAATGTCATCAAATAATTTAAAGTGAATGTTACAGTTTGACATATGTTTGCATTTAAAATATATTAACACTTGTGTTTAATGAATTCAAAGTTACTTAAAATGTTAAAAATGCAATGTTTAATCATATAAAGTATACAGAGTACAGAAGAAATTATTTTGCTGATAATGTGTTTTTCACAAGGAACAGCAGGGCCCTAAAAGAAGAAAAGAAGGAAAGGGGTGGAAGAAAGTGGTGAGAAGAGGAAAAGATAACTTTTTCAATATCATAGGTCAATGAATAAAACATAATCTTAAATATGCAGCCCATTTTACTACTCAGAACAACAGTGAAAGTTTTTAAAAAAACCAATGGAGATTTAAAAACATTCAGGCCTTCTATGCTTTCCAACTATTCTATAGTTTCTTCAAAATTCTTTAATTCAACTTTGTTTTTATTTGCCTTTATCTTTCATATGTAAAGTTCCTAGTGAGCATGCCTGTCCACTTATATTTTTCTAAATGTGAATCATGATGCACAGTTCAGAAGTTTGATTTGAGGTGAGGAGAGCAGAACACTTTCTTCAGAATGAGTTTCCCTGGGTGACAGCATGCTATGAATCATAAAACTGCCATATAGTTTCTCAGCATCTTAAAGGAAACTAGCAACAGTAGTTGGCAAGGATATATGGATTAATTTTCAGTTTTACCAAATTAAGTGAATGAGGTGGTATAATTTCTTTCAGACTACGCCTATAGCCATTTTAGAATGTATACATGAGACAAAAAATGTGGGTATAGATATACTTACTTATGAAATAAGCTCATGGATTGTTTCCAATGGTAAAGAGGACCTGGGCCCTAAGTTGTTTCTAACAATAGTATTTTAATTTAGTCCAGATGTATAGCATGGTGTCTTAACTTAGATCCATGAGTTTTAAACGAGAAAACAATCTCAGGACTTTGTGGCATATAATATCCCACCTTTGAGAAGGGGAACACACCAGATGAAGGAGAATGCAAATAGAGTGCAAAAGAGTAATCACACACTATCTCTGAATAGGGTATAATAAGGGGCTTTTATTTAACGGGGGCTCATAGTTCATAATGAGAAACAAGAAGAGACTTCAGCATCTAGGTGTGAGAGAGGAGAGAGAGAGAGACTCTCTCTCTCTCTCTCTCTCTCTCTCTCAAAGTGGTGAGCATGTACCTTTTGGTACCAAAAAACACAACTCAACCTGGCCTAGCTTTTTAAAGGCCATTAGCTGAAGGAGGTTTCCCATCACCTTCCCCTTTTGTCTAAATAAGAGACTTCCAAACACAATACAAAACTATATACAATAGGAACAGATATCAAGTATAAAAATTAGAATTACAACCAGCATAAAAAATATTAAGCAAGAAACATATGCTAAATGTTTCAGAAATTATTTTATCCTTAGGAGTCTTGTATTAGAAATGGCTCTGCTAAGTCATAAGAGGAAAATAACCATGACTATCTAGTCTTCAATCCCATTGAAGACCTGAGAAGGGAAATAATATTACTTGAGTAGGCAAAAGTGCAATGAAGCAGCTTCCAAAATGTACAGTAGATGACAGAGACAATTGGCTACCTGGGCAATCACCCAAAGTCTCAGTTGCAATGTTGGAACAACCTACTTTGGCTAAAGTCTAGAGTAGCTGACAGACCATTTTCAGAGGCAGGAAAATTTTCAAAACCAACTTACCCTGTCTTGGCAAGTTTTGTTAGTCTTTTTTCTTTTATCCTGCTTGTCGAGTCTGGACACCATGCATCTTGTTAGTTGTCAAGGCCTGGGCAGATCTTTGCCCAAAGGCCAGTTTTGCCAAGAGGAAAATAACCTCCAAGAATAGTGTCCTTAGTGCTCAACCTTCTCTCAGGAATAGATTGGTGCTGCCAGGAGCAATTGCGTTTCACATCAACGGAACCCTAAGTTATTTAAATGCGATATTTTACAGATCTTTGAAGTGGATGAACATTACCTATCTATGTGGAATACAATCTCTATGTACCTAAAGAACCTGATTAGTCTAACTATAATATGACAACCATGGATGACTATTGACCCCTAATACTTAATGCCTGTATAACTTAAAAACTAAGACTTCATGTATTAAACAATCTTTAAACCACTGTTCAGCAAATGAAGACAATGACATCAAAATATAAACATTGTATAAGTATCTTGATCAGGAGTAGAAAGGAATAATGCAATATGATAAATATATCCTAATATTGTATTAATATACAATGTCTTAAACAGAGGTATATATACAATGAGACAAAATAACTTTGCATAGGTGTACAAATATTGTAAACAAAATAGAAGCATATTCAATATAACAAATATAATTTGAATTTGTATCAATATATAAGAATACATACCAATGGAAATTGTGTATAAATAATAGCTCACAAATATTTACTCTATTACTCACTATTATTATTTTGTTTCCAACAACAATATTTTAGTTTAAGCCAGACAGAGAACATGGTGTCTTAACAGTCCATGAGTTTTACAAAAGAAAATAATCTCAGGACTCTGTGCCATACAATACCCCACCTTTGCAATGCCCATCGCAGTTCTTGCCCCTGACAGAACTCTTTATATGTCAATTCCATTGGTTGAGAATAAAAACTCTTTCTTCATCTTTTCTTTGGAGATTAGCTTCATGCTGTGCATTTTCATTAAACACATGTATTTTTGCAGGTGGGAAAAATTGGTAGTCTTATTTATATAGAGAGGAAAACAGTGTTTCTTGTTAGAATAAAGTCCTGTACCTTCTATTCCTCCAAGACTTCAGCACAGAGTCACGATCATATAGAATATTTCATAGGTCCATCCAGCTGATGTCACAATGATTGGAAATGATTCAGCAAGGAGAGGTTATCTATGGCAAAATCACTCGTTCAGGTGGTAGCTTCTAGTATTCTAGTGCCACAGAGGGAAAAAATGCTAAAATGCTAAGAGATCCTCGCTTTTCATATAACTTCCTCTTTTATTTGTTAGTTTCCTTTGGTAATGGATGATAAAGAATTGTTTTCCTTGAAGGTTCTTAGTCTATGTGCTTATCAGTTTTGTGTTACCTCATATTATATGACAGAAGCCTATAGTTCAGAATTAAAAGACTTGCAGCTTGACTTCCTAAGTTTACAAACTGTAGCTTGTGAGAGAAGAATCTGCCTTCAGTGACTCTCAAGCCTGCTAATATCTGACTAGCAAGCTAAGACTGCATCACATATAATAGTGATCTATACCCCTTGGTTAGACTCTCCTGGATGCAATAAAGCAAGAAGTGTTAACATCTTTCATACAAGGATCTCCACATCACAAAATATGCATGACTGGAATTAAGGTGTGTATCCTTGGAATTGGTAGTATTATAACTGCAGAGTTAAAGACAAACTTTTTGTTCACCAACACAAAACAGCTTGATAGGAGAGTCTTTTGCAAAGAAAGGTTTATTTCTGTTGACTATGTCCTTTGCTTTTCAGTTTCAGGAGGTCCCATTCATAAATTGTTTCTCTCAGTGTCTATGCTACTGGGGTTTTATTTAGGAAGTGGTCTTCTATGACAATGCGTTCAAGTGTACTTCCCACTTTCTCTTCTGTGAGGTTCAGTGTGGTTGGCTTTATGTTGAGGTCGTTGATCCATTTTTACATGAGTTTTATGCAGGTTGATAGATATGGATCTGTTTTCATTCTTCTATTATGTTGATTTCCAGTTATGCAAGAACCATTTGTTAAGTATGCTTTCTTTTTCCATTTTATATTTTTTGCCTCTTTGACGAAAAGCAGGTGTTCCAAGGTGTGTAGATTATATCCTGGTCCTCGATTTGATTCCTTAGGTTCTCCTGTCTGTTTTTATGCCAGTACCAGGCTGTTTTCAGTACTGTAGATTTGTAGTAGAGTTTGAAGTCAGGGATTGTGATGCCTCCAGAAGTTCTTTTATTATACAGGACTGTTTTAACTATACTGGGTTTTTTTTTTGCTTAAAAGCATAATATGCAAGTACCTGAATGATTTTCTTTGACGTGACTAAGAGCAACCTGACAGTGCTATCTCATACAAACTTAAATATAGGTGTGTAGTTAAGTGTTTTGTACACTACACACTGATTTTGAGCTCATCACTGCATGTGTAGAGCAAAGCGAAGGGAGGAGGCAAAGTTACACTGAGTGTCTTTAGTGAGCCAGATGTTAATTCAATCTCTCAAAACTTAATTTCTCACCTAGAGCTTTGTGGTCATCTTATGAGAAAGTGAGTTCAGCTGGTGAACAGACAGTTTTTATTCAGAAGCTCCCATTGAATTCCCCAACTACTGTAGGCTTCATTTAATAAGCACAGTATCCTGATGATCAAAAGCACATGCTCCAGGAACAGACAGCCTGGCTCAGATGCTCTTTCATTTCTGGCTGTATTCTTGGACAGATTATCCTTTGTCTGCAATTTGATGTCCTCTGCTATGAAATAGGGATGTTGTCATGAGTCTATCTCATTCTCGAAATGAGTAGGCTTCTGTAAAGTGCAAGGAAGTTTTTTCTATCCCAGTCTTCCATTTCTTTTAGCAGTTAAGAAAGAAGGTTCTCAGAAAAGAAATAGTAACTAGCCTGTGGTCATAGATGATGGATAGGCCAAGATTCAGCATTATATCATAGAGTATTGGCTGTTTACCACTTAAAAAGAAAAATATGCACAGAAACTAAACCAAAGCCAGCCATTTTTTTCTTTTTCCTAGTAGGCAAATTGGGTTTGAAATGAGGCCAACACTAAGCCTCTGAGTTCACTAAGCACACATTCAATTTAAGTGTATTAGCACAACTAGCTGTCTGTTACTACTAATATTAAGATCATAATTAATGAGTGAAAACACCCTACATTTACAGAAAAATGACATTTAAGGTACTCACAATTAGAGAAATATCCTGCTGCCTCCAAGGGATGTATGTGTCCCTGAACTCTCTGTAAATATGGAGACATCACAAGTTCTTACTGATGGACACTCATGGTCTAGACATATTAAAGTCTGGCCTCTGCCTGGTATCTAGATCTAGACCCTAGATCATCACCCTATTGTCATCAGGTAATGCCAGCATGTGTTCAGTCTGAAAGGTTCTGAGAAGGAAGATTCTATAAATCAAAATGTAATAGCCTGATAGTTAAAACTTCATTGACCAACTACATATATTATCTACACTTTAATTTTTATTACATGTATCCAGCGATTAGGTATGATATTGCATAATCTGTTCAATTTTAGAAATATGTAAAAGGAGAATTAGAAAGATGAAGTAATTGCCCTGTAGCTACTTATAGTAAGTGACAGCTGGCAATATAACCAATGGATAACAAGTTGTAAAGCTCATGCTGTAACCACTGTTTCACACTGCTCTGAGAAAGAAGCATTTTGCCTACTAGAGGCACTTGAAGGTGCATGGAAACATAACCATAGGAAGACATTGATGTGTAAAATAGAGGACCTGCATTCTTCATTTGTTAATAGTTAACTATTTCAGAAAACATATACATATAAGTGTATATGTATATATACACATGTATATAATGATTTCATATATATATATATATATATATATATATCAAGAGATTCCTAGCTACAAGAGAATTGATTTCAGCTTGAAAATTGCCACACATAAGTAAATTTGTCAATGAGATAACTTACTCATACATTCTTTCACATATGCTTTGAAGAACTTTTACTTAGTGGGATAAGAGCTTTAGTGCTTCTGTCGGTGAGTATGTAATTGTCATGCTGTTGTTAAATTGTTTTAACATGACCCTTAAGATCTGGAGTGTGACCCCAAATGAGGTTTTGCTGTAAATGCCTTAGGTTTATAATTTATAGAATCTCTAAGTGAATGCTCTAGGGGCTTTGCTAGAGTGCTAGAACGTCTTCCTCATTATATTTTGTTTCTGAACTAGTCCACTTTTCGGTGGATTTGTCACTATGCTGATGACATGGACATTTTCCATAGGACATGTACATGATCATCTTCTACAACTAGTATTTGCCACTAGAGTTCTTGTCTGCTCTGTGAAGGGAGACACCTTTTGAATGAGATTCAGACTGGCTGTGAGAGAGCCTATCTACCTATCTTCTGCTTCTCCCCAATGAAGAACATCTTCTGTTACTTCTCCTTTGCCTGACCTTCCTGATAGAATTTGATCAGGAGAACAAAGATTCCGTTCTTTTTACTTCACTGGGCCTGGGGCTCTGGAACACCTCATTGAAACTGCATTTTAATTTGACAGCCACATACTGGCTGCGGAGGCTGGAAACCACTTCTTTAATGTCTTCCATATCCTTAGACA
The DNA here is from genome assembly GCA_001685075.1 of Bramus lutescens. Lineage (NCBI taxonomy): Eukaryota > Metazoa > Chordata > Mammalia > Rodentia > Cricetidae > Bramus > Bramus lutescens. The sequence continues at coordinate 190,175 of LOEQ01007056.1, read as the reverse complement.
TGACTGAAAATATCTTTTTTGCATGCAAGCAAATAGAATTTTCACATAGAAAATATGAGTGTACATAAACATGTATTCTCAATATCATTTGATTTTTAACCTTTACATTTGACCTGTAAGGCTTGAAAGGTTTATAAGATTTAGAATCAGTAAAATCACCAGTGGATTTGATACTTGGATTTTCAGCAAGCACAGTAAAGGCCAACTATTAATGTGGGCTTTGTCTTTGTCTTAACAAAGGCTTCTTCTCTCCCAGGTTTTCTGTGTCCACAGTTCCACTTTGCTCCCTGACCCTTGAGGTTCAGGTGTGTGTTGTTTTGACTGCTCAGCTGAGGCCTGGATATTAACAAGTTGTTTCCAACTTTGATCACCTGGTGACTAACTAACATGGGTTTGCTTTAGGTTTTCTGTTGTTGTCCAAGATATTCCTGATAAACAAAGAGGCATTACGAGTGTTGTGAGTGGGAGACACGGCTGTTTGGGACATTCCCTGGGATCTACCAACACTGACTCAACTCCTTACTGGCTTTGTAGGTGCTGCTTTGGCAACCTGGCCCAATGTATATTTATTATTACACCAGGAACCTTTGGGTCAGGTACCCTGAGAATAAGACTCTAAGTTCATTAAACAGAGAGGCAAGAAGAAACCAGGAGAACTGAGAGACGATGATGTTAGAGGAGGGATTAGAGAGCATATGGGAATTGTCAGATCATGGTCATTTCCACTTTGTGACCAACCTGACCTTCTGTCTGAATGCAAAACCCTATGAATTACTGAAAGGTTAATAGAAGGCAGCAATCACATTGTATGTTATGAACTTAAACCACCCACTTAGAAACTGAGAAATAGCTTGAAGCATACAATTTCCATATTTATTGACCGGAGTTCATATTACTAAGCTATAATAATCAAAACAGTAAGAATTTGTTTTAAAAACAATCAAACAGATTGAAAAACCCTGAAATAATCCCATGTATTTCAGATCCACACATCTTTCAAAGGACTAAAAAGAATACAGAGGAAGGGCTGTTATAGGCAAACTAGGAGTACTCTTGAAAAAGGGTGATGACGGGTTTTTGCATTTATGCCACGTTAACTTTCAATCTGCCAAAGTCATTAAGGTAGAATCTGTAAACGTAACACCCACCCACCCATCCACCCCCCCACACACACACACTGTGGAGCAATCCTCTTGTACAATGTAAAGTTTTGTCACTCCAAACTATTTTAATAAAATGCAGATATAGGCAGGGTGATCAAATTGAGAATTCTGGGAACAGAAAGGGCAGAGTCAGAGAGTAGCTGGCAAGTACAGAAAAACAAGATGAGAATGATGTACAGAGAAAAGGTACTACGTTCCATATTGTCGCTATTGTTACACATTTTTGTGCAGAACATATGCATAAGAATTCCAAAAGATTGTCTATGCCATGTCAGCTTAATATTTAATACAATAGTGGATGAAGATTTTAAAACTCTCTTTTTTAAACAATACAAAAACCCAGGAAATATTAGTGGAAAGCTGTGGCAGCCTGAATGGAAAAGAGCTCCCCAGTGGCAAAGGTTCGCACATCTCACTATGCTGGAGCAGGTCTCCACTCCCCAATGGCAAAGGCATGCATGTCTCACAATGCTGGAGCAGGTCTCCACTCCTCAGTGGCAACAGTATGCATGTCTCACAATGCTGGAGCAGGTCTCCACTCCTCAGTGGCAANNATGCATGTCTCACAATGCTGGAGCAGGTCTCCACTCCTCAGTGGCAACAGTACACATGTCTCACAATGCTGGAGCAGGTCTCCACTCCTCAGTGGCAA
>LOEQ01007056.1:173982-188302 GCA_001685075.1 Bramus lutescens | reverse complement strand
CATGTCTCACAATGCTGGAGCAGGTCTCCACTCCTCAGTGGCAACAGTATGCATGTCTCACAATGCTGGAGCAGGTCTTCACTCCCCAATGGCAAAGGTACACATGTCTCACAATGCTGGAGCAGGTCTCCAGTCAGCTTCAGAGAAGACTGATGAGCTCCTCAAAAACATGGTTGTCTTCTAGCAAAGGAGTATTTCAGTGTCTATTAATTGTCAATTTGACATAACCCAGCAACATCTGAGAGGAAAACTTGAACTGAGGAATTGCCTAGATCAGATTGGCTCCTTGACATGTCTGTGGGATTTTTTTAATTGCTAATTGATGTTGGGAGGGCCCTGTCCTTTGTGGGTTATCTCATCCCTAGGCAGACAGTCCTGGGTTGTACACCAGGTTCCTGGATATGTAACCTATAAGTTCAAGCTTAGGTAAGCAACTAAGATCCTGTTGAACATGTTGTCACCACAACAGAAAATAAATTAGAATGGGAAGAATATAGAAATCTAGTTCACTAGAATATTGTTTAAAAAGCATGATACCATCAGCTGAAAATTGTTTTAATTTGTGAAATTCACATAGAGGCCGGGTCTAACATGTGAAATCCACATAGAGGTCATGTCTAACATCTGTAATTGGCATAGAGGCTATGTCTAACATTAGAAAAGCCTGGGGAAGAGGGTTTAATAGGCTGTCCCATGATTTTCACATAAAAAATATATAAAAATTGGCCTAAAATATGCATGATTTTCAACATATCAAAGCACAAAACCTAAGAACCAATAATTTCAGTAGGTGTGGCAAATTGATGGAACCCTGAGAGTAGGTATATTCTGGGTAATAAGTGGAGTTATCATAAACACACGGCAAGGAGAAGCCCAGAGAAATCTGACATGTACTGTGATTGCTTAGCTCTTTACCACCTGCCTCACTCCACTCTCATTTTATCTTTGTAAACCTCAGGCTTCTTCAAATGAGTGGTCAGAACTCATCCCACTCTGAAAGGAAGCATGCACGCCTGTCACTGTAGCTCTTCTCTCAGTGGCTCATCCAGCCCTGATTTGCAATAGGTGCATATTGAATGAAGGACTGATTAAAAAAAAGTAAATGAATGACTGGATCTCCCAAAGAGCAGACTCTGAAAGAATATCAATTTAATACCCATATGCAAAACAGAAAATCCTCTTTGAAATTGCCACTGACTGGGAAGAGGCACCTGATGATTAAGGACAAGGAAAGATGAAACTGGAAAAGTAATTTAGAATATGATAATATACAATAAATATTACTGTGGCTAAAGCAATTTGGGGCAGGTGTAATCTTTTGGGGATTCAATTGAAGAGCACAAAGATGCCGCCAGCATTATGAAAGTGAGTATGGGTATCTTTTCATTAAATAAACTCCGTCTGTACCAACTTTATCAGTCCCCCCAAACCATATGTCACTTCCTAAAAAGGCTTGCAGGAGAAAACAGAGTAAACAGAGTGTCTTGCAGAAGATCTCAGGATGCTGTTGAGTGGTCCTTAAGCCCTGCACCTACTTGCTCTGGCTACACTTCCTCACTCAAGAAAGGAGCCCATTTTTTTTCCTCTAACTTAAGTCTGCCTGGGGTTGGCTAATAATTGTCTTTCTGTTACACTTTTCTTCTTAATATTTGTCTATAACTGCCTGTTTTAAACTTAGAATTCATGAATAAAATCACAGAGAGCTGGATCCAGCAGTCAAACTTCGTAAGTCTACCTTTCTATTTGCTTGGGGTTTCCCTAAAAGATTGATAATCTTGTTTCTACTGGATGCCTGCTACACATTTTAACTGAAAACACTGTTGGGTGTACATAGGCACACACACATGAAGGTGTGGGCCAGTAAATTTTGTGCAGATAATGACTGGATATATGCACTTGAAGCTGCCACAGTCTACCCTCAGGCTCTCTCCATTCCATGTTCCATCAGACCCCACCCCTGTCATAGCAGTCAGGAAGCTGTGCCCAAAACACAGTTAATTGGTAACATGCTATGGGTGCATGTGCCTTGTCAATTTCCTCTTTATTTTTTTATCTGCACAATAAAGCTACAGAACTCTTGCTTTTTCCCACGTACCTTTCCTAACTGTTCTTTTAATGTTCAGGAGAGTAGTATTTTTTTTTCTCCTTAAGTTTCTGATTGTTAGTATGGTGCAATTCCCTGAGGGGAGCCTGCACACACCCAAAGAGTTTTGTCTCTTGAAAAAGAAACACGTTGTTTTGTATAAAGATTATTGTCCAGATAATTTTTAACAAGATTCTTTACTGATATTAAAAGAAATACAAAACCCTAAACTGATGGCGCAGTGACACCAATGAGCAGTAACGATGGTGTTAATGTGAGGGAGCAGATGACGCCAGTGGAACTAATTAGTCAGCAAACAGAGTCTGGTGATTCTCTTTCAAAAAAACGAGCAAAGTGTTTGAGCTAAATTGTCAATTAGGCAAGTTCTCAACAAAAGAGAAGGTGAGCTACAATTCAGAAGCAGATGTTCTACTCTGTGGTAACTATGGAAGAGGAGTTACATTAGTCAGTCTTTTATGAATATAGTTTTACGTATTATAACTCAGTTCTTGCATTGGACAGTTATGTGAAGATAAGTAGAGTCTGGAACATTAGAAACAGGTCATTTAAGTTGGTCCATGCAGCAGTGAGTGAATATGAGACGATGATGCTTCCTTGACCATCTAATTCAAGTTACACAGCAATTTTCTATTAGGTAGATATTGAGTAACTGCATGAAAGTTTCCTTATATTCAGTTGCTCTAACAGAGTCTAACTGAGAGCTGAGTCACAATGTGTACTATGATAAATCATAAATTACTTTTCTATCTTATGCCTGTCTATTCTAAGGTAGTATGTGGTAAAGACTGAGCATAATAATGAGATAAAAGAATTTTAGCTATTTCTCTGCTTTTTATTTAGATATTTTGTATGTTAGAAAATTTTTCACAAAATGTAACAAATGATAGTGAACAAGACTTCATCAAGTGATATCTTCGCTTTGCACATAACTACTTAAAATTTCAAATTAAAAATGTGCCTTGCTCTTTCTAATGATTTTCTATTACTTTGCAGACAAATGTCAAAATTTACCAAAAACTATTTTAAAAGACTTTTTCCATATTTGACACTAGGAAATCACCCTGGAAAAATTTTCTCTTATTTTTGAAGCTTGATGAAAGACAAACTTTAGAATTTATGAAATTCTCACTGTACATTTGTATAATAGTGAGGCTCTCTGGAGTCTCCCCCACAAAAAGTATGTGCTGTGCTCAGACAAATAATCTGTAACCTATTATTATCAAATATTAAGCATGTTAAACAAAAGATACAAACAACTAAATAAGTTGAGAAATAACTGGAAAGAAGAGAAAGACAAGAAGGTAAGTATCCTGATTGAGAAGGCTGCGTTCCCCACTGAAATTTCCTGTCAGCCTGAACAGGCTAATGTTTCACTCAGCGGGACCACATTTTAGAAAAGTCCCCTTTTATTCTGATTGTTAATCTTGAGGATTTCATACATGTATACAATTATATCCACTCCCATTCATTCCCTCAAACTCCCTTCAGATATCCCTGCAAAATTAACCACTCAAGGAGCTGCTCATGGCATCATGGGCTGGTGGCGGGCTGTGCTGCGCTCCTTGTGGAAGGAGGTGAGGGAGCATGTAAGCACGGACCACGTGGGGAACAAATAATACTACATCGCCCAGCACAAGAACTGGGGAGGCGCTGATCTAATGGGAGCTCACCAAGGCCAGCTGGACTGGGACTGATGGAGCNGAGGGGGAAGGAATTGGGAGGAGGGGAGGAGATGGAAATTTTTAATAAAAAAAGAACTAGAGAGGACAGACTATTCAAGAGAAAAGACTTGTAGAAGCAGCAAACAAAAAGGAGCTAGACTATGAAGCAGGAGACATCCCTACAGAATGGGAAGCATGGATTAGAAGAACAAAAAAGCCTCCACCTACTATGGAGGAAATACTAAAGAATGAAAAATACAGAGAAGAAATTAAAGCAAAAAGCAAAGATTTTTATAAAAAAAAAAAAGATAAACTCGGTAAAGAAACCAGAGAGGAACTCTTGCCTCCACCTGCAATTCAGATTAAAGGACACGCCTCTGCTCCATAGTTTGGAAAGGAAGAACCCTCAGTGGCTCCCACCAGCACTGGGAAAATTTTTCAGCCAGGATTCTGGATGCCAGAAGATGACAAAAGACAAAAATCAATGACTACACTATGGTAAAGTCATTTCATTTATGTGGATATGGCTATTTTAACAAATAAAACAAAGGTTAAAAGTTGATCACTTTGTATTTACTGTGATCCACAAAGCTTGAGTTATTATGAGTATGTGACACTTGACTTACTCATCATTTCCCTCCTTGGATTACCATGCTGGCAAGTGTCATGCCACTGTGAATATTCAGGTACATGCAAGGTTCTGGGCTTCAAGGAGCCAGCACAGATAATGAGGGCAACAGTGGGCTCCCACAGCTGCTAACAAGTGAGATGAGGGAGGGGGATTCATACTTCAAAAAGAAAACTTAGATAGAACGTGTGATTCAAAGAAAATTTAATAAAAAGTAATAGGCTTGATGGTGGGTGATGTAGGAAGTCATTTGCATCTCCTACATAATAAATAAGATATAATTTTATTTCTATTGTGCCTTGGGTTCCTGTTTTGTTTTAGAGACAGGTTCTCACTGTATACAGCACACTGGCCTCAAATTCAGAGATCCACCTGCCTCTTTTGACACTCCAGGCCTCAGTTGCCTTCCTACTTTTTAAAAACCACCTAGCTGTAGCAGGGTGGTGTTGTGGCCCGTGCCTTTAATCCCAGCACCGGGGAGGCTGTGACAGGAAGATCTCTGTGAGTTCGAGACCAGCCTGGTCTACATAGCTAGTGCCAGGACAGACTCCAAAGCTACAGAAAAACCCTGTCTCAAAAAACAAACAAACAAACAAACAAACAAACAAAAAACCACCTAGCTGTGAAGCATTCAACATAGAATTTAAATATTAAATAATAGCTTGCCTGCCGTATTTCATTTCTTATTTAGCTATATTAGAACACTTCAAAGTTTATTATCTTTCAAAACAGACTTAAACCTATTTTAAGCTTTTAGTCTCAAGTGAAAATGTTCACATTAATAAAAGAACACTATATTCTTTAAGTATATACTTAAGAGCTAAATTCGCTTTCTCTGCTAAAATATATGTAGGACACTTACGCAGTGATGGGCTTAGCACTGTGCAAACTTTTAAAACACAGGAAAAATGCTTCTGATTCCAGGGTTTAATCATATATCATAGCTATACCTATATTTGAAGTATATACACACAACAAATAGCTATATGGAGTGAGCATGTTGTATTTAGGAATACATACACATATGTACACACATATGTAACAAAGAAAAAGGCTACAAATTTGAAAGATGGCAGAGGTTGGAGTTTGTGGGGTATGGGAGGGTTTAGATGGAGGAAATGGAAGGGTATTTATAATCTCAAGAAATAAAAAAAATAAGGAAATAATCATTACCATTTTTAATCAACATAGAAAGCACTCATTTATTTAATTAACCTTGAACTAATTACCATTGTATTGATCTTTTAAAATTCTATTTCATTAAACATATTATTTGAAATAAACCTGAGTTTATTTAAACCAGAAAAAATTAACCATTCAAAACTTCATATATAATACTGAAATATATATATATACTTGCATAAATAATATATACTATATATACTTATATGAAATACATTTATATTTAATAGGATATATACATACACATCTAATATATATATATATATGTGCGTATGCATAGTCTATCGGTACAGTTAGTCCAATATGTGTATGGGTGTGGAAATATCTACTGACTAGTCATGTAAGAAGTGGAGAAACAGGCTAAGACAGACACTAGTAAGATGTGTCCATGTGGTTTATGTCTCAATGGACAAGTGATAGGTCCATTTAAGAATCAGATGAACAAGGAAATTTAAAAATGAGCCTGGGGCCAGTATTCAATTGATAGAATTCCTCTAATACTTATCTCCCCTCATGTTCTCACACCCTGGCGGATAATCACAGCAAACTGCATTGTGGAAATAACAGAGGACCTAGGCATGCTGGGATGTCATGAAAGCAGTAGGTCATAGCAGAAAGAAAGATTGCTATTTTGAAAATTCTTGAATCATGAGACAGCAGAGTTGGCAGTTTGGTGTGTGTTTGCGTGTGCATGCAAGCGTGCTGTATAACATGATCATTTGGCAATCATACCAACCACATTTTATTTTGTCATCAAAAAGTTTCTTCAAGAAACACTGGTCAATAGCTTTCATTAGCAATGAAAATATGGAATGTAGTTTCTTTGTCACTATGTTTAATCCAGCCTAGAATTTATAAAATATATAAAGTCCTACTGATGGTCATTTTTCCCTTTTTATAAGATGAAAGTTTGCAAAAGAAAACCTCATGTTTGGGAATTTGGGTTTCTCTAAGATATGATCACAGCATGTTTCTTAAAATGCATTTTAGATAAAGAGATGGCTTCTCAGAGGAAGCAAAATTTTAGAAAATTATTGTTGAAAATAGAAACAGCTGGAACCAATCCCTATGGTCAACTTCAAAAGCCAATATTACATTGAAAGAAAGAACCTGAGTTCCTATGATTGATAAAGTCCTATTGTAGAACAGAAGTGTGACCAATGAATGATGCTGACAGGCCCTAGGGATGTCAGAGTTGAGAAAACCTGGATGAACTATTTTTTTTCTTCCTTTCTTCCTTATCCACCTTGCCAATGAATAGTCTGCATTGATTTACTTTATGCAAGTCAATTTAAATGATGCTGATTCTTTCTTTCAACATGAGTGCGGTGATTTCTATAAAGTCAAATCAAGTAAAAGCCAAACCATAGACTTTAGACTTCAAAGAAATTAAATGCATAAATTCATATGTAGATAGTAGTAGAATTTTAATACAGTACTAAGCCATGAGGTAGATATCTATGCCTTCTATTTACCTGAGGCCTGTAAAAGTTGGACAACTTGACCAAAGTATCAGAAGTCACAGAACTTTGATTTTTCAGTTGAAAATAAATGTATTTTATTGGATAAATAAAACACAGAAACCATACCTCTTTAATGGAGTTCTATGCGCTATATGATATATATATTTGTATCTTATGATATGGGCTAACTGTATTTCCTCAAATGGTTAGAATTTACTTATGGTATACTATTCAAAATTTCCTTTACAAAAATTTAAAATTTTAACAGGTCATTTTATTTAAAATATGAGATTTTGGACACAAAATAGTAGATGGTTGTTAAGTTTGCTTGAGGGATGCCATATATTGCTTTTATACCTTGTATTTACCAATACAAAATCATTACTGTAAAAATACTTTGAGAAAATTTATGTTTGTAATGAAATTATGAATGTTAGTGTACTTGATTTGGTTGTGCTATTGATATTTAGATAGCAATGGCCATTGCTTATGAATTTTTCACAATGAATAAATTGCTTAAAATAGTTCCTAAAAATATAGAGAAATTATTTTTTGATACATATTAATAGCCTGGTTAATATTTAACACGGAATCATTTTGTACAAATGCATAGCAATATAAGGTTTTAAAGTCAAATGTCTTCCTAGTAAGTAGGCTGGTTGAAGATGAATGGATCAAGACCAGCAACAATTAATGAAGATTCAAACCTAATTGATAGATAATATCAAGTCTGATGAGGGTGACAATCAGTCTTCTTCCTTAGTCTCTTTAAATTTCACCTAAATTTAAGAAATCCATCACCAAAATTCATCATGAAGACCTAACCTTTATATTGAAGTGAACGGGAATTATAATTTTCTTTCATGGAAAAATTCTTCATTTAACTCATAAATAAAGTTAACCTTCATGTGTTCCTTGTCATAATTTGACTCATTCAATAACTATCAGTTAGTATGTTCTCTCTATGACAAACATGACAAAAGTTCAGTAAAGTATATTGCCAGTAAAAGAAAAACATGAACAATGTTATCAGGATTCTCAGTTGTGGTCTGGAATAACAGAAGAATAAGATGAGCCAACTCTTCATTGGATACATCAACGTGTTTCAGAGAGACACTTCATTAAGAGTGAAACATTTATCTCAAAGAATTGCAAATGGCTAGAAAAAAATTGGATAATTTAGAAGGTTTCAGAATGGGTTTGTAGAATATGCATATTAAGTACTATAGTCGAGTAAGACTGAATTGAATGGCATAAATATTTGTTTCTTATAATAACTTATTCGTCTAGATCTATCATAATAAACACATAATTATTAGGGATACACAAACCATCCAATAATCCATATAACTGTTCCACAAATCTGAATCCTATCTCTTGAATCAAGGAAGGTATTCCAGTGTATCCAGAAAATGTAGGTCATGGATCTCACCTAGAGTAGGAACAAAGATACAGAGTAGGGTTTCAGACATATGTTTATTATCTCTCTCTTTTTCTCTCTCTGTCTGTCTCTCTTCCATAATAAAACACACATAGTATAGTAAATGCATTATGAAAACTAACTGTACAGGAACTGATTTATTTTAAGAAATAGTCTGATTTTATTTCAGATATATCAAAATTTTTCTTGTTTTGTGAGACAAGGTTTCTCAGCATAGACTTGGCTGTCCTTAAGCTCACTTTGTAAATCATGCTGTGTACCATGAGGGCCAGGCTTGTTGGGGTTTCTGTACCGCCTGGTCCCCCAGCCATTTAGTCCCAGAGAAAATCACACAGAGATCTCCATAAGTTATAAAACTGATTGGTCAATTATCTCAGGCTTCTTATTAGCTCTTGTAGCTTATATTAACCTATTATCCTTATCTATGTTAGCCACATGGTTTGGTACATTTTTCAGTGGGGCAGGTTCACATCTTGCTTCTTAGGTGGTTGAGACAGGACTGGGAGGAATGGGCTTCCTCATTCCTAGATTTCTCCTGTTCTCATCACCCCACCTCTACTTCCTGTCTGGTTGACCCACCTATANNNCAGCGTTTATTTAAAACATGATTGACAGAATACAGACAATTCTCCAGCACCAATGCTGAACTCAAACTCAGTGACATGCCTGACTCTGTTGCTCTAATGCTGAAATTAAAGATGTGTGCCACCAACAACTGGCTAAATTAAAAAAAAAAACAGATTAAGTAAAGGGTGAAAACAGAAAGGGATATTAACAATGAGTCATGATTTCTGGTCTGTGTATCTGGCTCTGCATAGAGTATTTCCTTAGCCAGGCCTGATATAGATAGCCAGACATGTAATTTTCTTCATGACATATATTGCTCCTTTCATTACAAGTAAGGAAAATGATAAAGAACTCAAGAGTTCAGAGAAGAGAGGAAGCAAAAATGTTAGCATGAATACAGTAATGTACCAATGCAAACTATCACATGGCATTTGGAGGATTGTGGAATTATGAAGCAAGAAGTAAATAAAGTCATCTCCATTCTATTACAGAATGCAGTCTCACAGCCATGTTCATCTCAGCTTCAATGATGAGCAGTGTCTGTTTATTGAAAGCAAGAAAAATAGGTGCCTAAGTTTTCGAATTTCTCACTCATTGGCATCCTGTTTAGCTTATTCACATTGGTTCACTACAGGTGTAATTGATGAGCATGTTGTAATAAATGCAGTATTATCTAGTATTCAACAATACTACATTGCTGTTCCTGATCTAAATGTTCTTAAACCATTGTAGTGATTTAACCAAGTAATACCCCCAATAAGTTTAGGTATTTGAACACTGATGTGGGATTCCTCTCTGTATGATGTGAATATCATTGGTTAATAAAGGAACTGTTTGGGGCCTATAGCAGCATTATAGGGGAACGGAGCTAGATGGGGAAAACTAAACAGAATGCTGGGAGAAAGAAGGAAGAGTCAGAGAGAAGCCATGGAGTTCCGTTGCCAGAGACAGATGCCAGTAAGCCACTGCCACGTGGCAATACACAGATTAATAGAAATGGGTTAAATAAATATGTCAGAGCCATCCGATAAAAAGCTAGAACTAATGGGTCAAGCAGTGATTTAAAGAATACAAGTTTTGTGTGATTATTTCAGTTCTGGAAAGTCAGGATGAACAAGCAGCCTCATTACAACAAAACACTTGGTTCCAAGTTAGTGGTCTGCTTGGGAAGGTCTAAGAGGTATGTCCTTGTTGGAGTAAGAATGTGACTGGGTCAGTCTTGAGAGTTAACATCCTTGCTCTACTTCCAGTTTGCTTTCTTTGATTTACTGGCAGTTTGGAAACATGAGCTATCAGTTTCTTACTCTTGCTACTATGTCTTCAACTTGTTGCAATGTTCCCCTAACATGATGGATTTTTACCCTTCTTAGAATAAGAATCCCAAGATAAGAAAGTAAATAAATTTAAAACAATTCTATGGGTTTTTTTTTGTTTTTTTTTTTGGTCATGGGGTTTTATCACAGCTAAAGAAAAGCAGCTAATACAACTAGAATTAAGGTTTCTAGCCACCAATAAAAGGGAGAGAAGTAAATAATAATGATGGATGGAAGGAAGAAAGGAAGGATGGAAATGTATTCAGTGATAGGTCAAAAGATATTCTAAAAATACAATTAAGTTATGTGATTACACATTGATATTTAGTTTTTCTTTTTAAAGTTTATTTTGAAAACATTATATATGAATATAATATGTTTTGATTCACCCTCTGCTCCCTTCCCTCCAACTTTTCCACTCTTCCTCAAAATTCATATACTGTTTTTAAAGTCATGAAATCCGCATAGCATGCCAATTAATGCAGGAACAAGTCATTGGTCACAGGCAGGTTTGTCAGGTATCAGTTCCTTAAAGAAAACTGACTCTCCTTTCAGCAGCCATCAATTACAGTAGCCATCTCTTGGATGGGGGGGATGTCATGTGGCATAAGACCCTCCCTACTCCATGCTGGAATTTTGGCTTTCTTGATCCTTTGTATAGATCTTGTGTATGCACGACTGTCAGAGGTTCATGTGCAGTGATGCTGTGATGTATGTACAACACTGCTTCTTACAAGTCTTACCTCTAAATCTTTCAAATTTTCTACCATCTCTCTTTAGCTTTGAGGGGTACGGTGGTCTGAAAGAAAATGCCCATAAAGGGAGTGACACTATTATGGCCTTTTTGAAATGGGTGTGGCCTTGTTGGAGGAAGTGTGCCACTGTGGAGTTTGTGCTTTGAGTTCTCCTATATTCAAGATATTCCCAGTGTCACAGTCCATTTCCTGTAGCCTTATGATTAATATGTAGCCAACACTATGTCTGCTTGCATGCCTTTGTGCTCCTCACCAAAATGAAAATGGACTGAACCTCTGGACTGTAAGCCAACACCTCAATTAAATATTTTCCTTCGTTGTGGTCATGGTGTCCCTTCACAACAATTGAAATCCAAATTAAAACATGGGGGAAAAGAAGTTTCATATAGATGATACATTCTAGGTGTGAATATTTCAAGGTCTCTATACTCTAAAGGTTGACACAGTTTAAGTCTTTTTATTAATTACCAACAACGGAGAAAAGAAACTCCTTTGATGAATGTTGAAAGCTGCATTAATCTAATTGTATAAAACAAGCATTTAGGGAAGAGTTTAAGGTTATATTTGCTTAGCAGAATAAAAGTAACATGTTCTCCCCTGGTGTCTGTAACCTACCCAGCCAAAGGTTCTTGCCCAAGTTAAGAGGATGATAGCAGACATGGGTTATGTCTTGTGGGATGAGACTTCAACCATAAAGCAGGTGGCTACTCCCATAGCAAGCATGCCACTACTGAATCAATGAATTTATTTTGACAAATTAGTCATTAGTTAGTCATTGGTTCACAGGATTAAAAGTTTGTAAGGCTTTTGATTGCTTTCAACCTCAATCATGTTCTTAGCTTCACTTCAAGCACCTTACACAGACTTAGAGTTTTCATGTTTAGAAACAGTTTGTTGGAATTTATCAGAGGAATGTCGCTTTTATAGAAGACATTGATTCGGAAACCACATAAGTAAATCCTATTAGCAACTTTACTTTTCTATCCAGAATAAAAGTAAATTAAAGACCAAAACATCCTATCTCTAAGCTTCCATTCTTTTAGGTGGTCATATGAGTATAGGTACTTATTAAATGAGAAAAATTCTCCCCAAATGAAAACAAGCCAAGAATAAGGCTTAAGGAAAGCAATTCTCTGAAAATTAACTAAGGATCAAATGGCCCTTTCATCATGCAAATGCATTCCTGCTGGAGCAGTGGGGCATCACTTCATAAATCATCCTGTGCCTTCGAGCGGACTTAATACAGTTCTGAGTGTGATACTGGTGTATTTAATTGAGCACTAAGGAAGTGGAACTGCTTGCCGGGCTTAGTGTGCACTTAAACATTGAACTTCTTCCAGTAGGGCTATTACGTTCTTCTGCCACATAGATCTTTCTAATGTTTGACTGAAAGTCCCTCCCATTAGAGACTAAGTAAGCTGCTTGTGGGAGGGGAGGTGATTAGCAATCAGTATATTAAAGTAACTCAATTGAAATAAAGATAGCTACCATTTATTGATTATCCAATATTCACCAAGTTGTTTGAGTCCATTATCTATATAATTTCTTCACAGCAATAGCAGATTGATATGTTTATCTTTTTCTTCAAATGTTGAAGTCTAAGCCTTGGAAATTATCTTACCTTCAGTAAGATTAAGATGATAAGAATAAGATTCAAATGTAGGTATTTTGACATCAAAACAAATATGTAAATAATTTCTCTGCTCAGAATCAAAAAGAATGCTATAATGACTTTTATTTTACAAGTTAAAAAAGTGCTAAATAAGGCTATATAAAATTCTTACTTGGTTATATGAGCTTCAAAATAAAAGTCTTTTTCATTATTTAAGTATACACCATGTTCGAGAGTAGATATGATAATTATTAAAATGCAAAACAATAACATTTATGTTTTAGAGTTCAGAAATTAGCATTTATTTTACCCAGAAGTTGGTGTTTTTATAACCAACATAGAGATAAATTTTTCTATATTTTGGAAGGGATTTTTTCACAATAAAAATAGTAATTACAAAGGCTCAGGGGATGAGAACACTGACTGTTCTTCCAGAGGAGAGGATGAGGGTTCATGCCCAGCACTCTCATGCCAGTTGATAACTTTCTCTAACACCAATTGCAGGGAATCAGACACTCTCATATAGACATGCATGCAGAGAAAACCAATGCATGGAAAATAAATATTTGTTATGATGAATAAATATTTTAATGAGTGTTCATTGAGAAAAGAAAGTACAAATAATAATGCTGAACCTCAAATTTATACTTATGTAAATAGTATTTTCAAAAGCACAACAAAAACACAAAGTTAAAGGAAAAATAGTTCAGTGGAGTGAGAGATTTTAATATTACTCTCAGTAATTAACAAAAAAGCAAGGAATGTACCACAAGACTTGAGACGTATGAGTTAATATTGCTTCCAATCAAAACTATTTGTTTGGCATTTACACAGCACTGTCCCATAAAGAGCAGCTTGCAAACCTGCTCCAGAATTCTGTGCCTCCAGCATTCCTACTTGGAAAATTACTATCTGGTCTGATAGTACTAAGAGGGACCTTTCAGACTTTGTTCACTGTGAGCAGGGATGCACTAGGCAGAATGGCTATCATCAGGAAACCTGAGCACAAATGTTGAAGATGATGTGGGAAGGAAGGAACATTTATTCACTGCTGGGAAGGGTACACATTAGTACCACCAATATGGAAATTGGTGGCAAGTTTCTTCAAAAAATTAAAATTACCCTATGACCCAATCATGTAACTCTTGGGCATATACCCAAAGGACTCCATACTGTGCCAAAGCACGTGGTTCTTCATTTTATTGTTGCAATATTTGTGATAGCAAGGACAAAGAACCAGCCTAGTTGTCCATCAACAGATGAATCAATAATGAAATGTGATACATGCACACAATGGATATTCTTCAGATGTAAAGAATTCATGAGATTTGCCAGAAAAGGGTGGATCCAAAAAGTATAATATTAAGTGAGGTCACCCAATCCCAGAAAGAACAAACTGCACCTTCTCCCATATATAGGGATCATAGCCTATAATGTATATGTGTAAACAGTTGTAAATGTGGATAAAACCTGTCTGTTAAGAAGCCATATAGGATATTTCCTACTAACGTACCACTCAAGAATGAGGAGCAGAAGGAGAGAGATCATGAGCAAGGAAGTCAGGACCGCGAGGGGTGTGCCCACCCACTGAGAC
>LOEQ01007056.1:127200-163690 GCA_001685075.1 Bramus lutescens | reverse complement strand
ATATATAATCTAACAATTCTAATTTGTACTGAGCACATAATTTCTATATGGGACATTTCACTGGAGCATTGTTGATCAGCAGTGTCTGCTTCGATAAATAAAACAGACTTTTGCCCTTCTGCTTTTCTAGCTGCTGTCGATTGCCAGGCAGGATCAGATTTCACTCATCCTCCATACTTGGATTTGGTCTAGCTTGAAATTGTACAGGGTTAGTG
Source organism: Bramus lutescens (assembly GCA_001685075.1). NCBI lineage: Eukaryota > Metazoa > Chordata > Mammalia > Rodentia > Cricetidae > Bramus > Bramus lutescens. Next base: position 163,475 of record LOEQ01007056.1, on the reverse strand, counting down.
TAAACTGTCACAAATGCCACGAATCGGTATTCATGCGTGTAACATTCCGATCTGATATGTCCAAGATGCGCTATTTCATTGTTCTTCCCCACTACTAATAGGTTTTCTGTAACACAGCAATAGGTTTCTCTGCTGAAGTAAGCCACCTCAAGCTGGATTGAAGAAGTTTAAAAAACAAAAAAAGAAGATATACTTGAGCGAAGATATATTTGAACTTTTAAGATGTACTATCCAGCTTTATTAACTGCAATGCTGCCTATAGATATTGCCGCAGAAGAACTATTGTTAGGCAAGTGAATCTTTGCTACGAGTTGTGATGGTGGCACCCCAAAGGTCACTATCTGTCTTGGTATTTGAATGTGCAAAAGCTTAAACTTAATAAACCTCAGCTCATGGTTAAAAGCTTTGCATCCAAGGTTCCTGCAGAATGAAACACTTAGGAACTCATGGTTGTCATCAAAAAGTCCCAGTGTGGCTGCCTGCCTTGAAAGCACATCCACTGATTTATTTTTTTTTCCTTTCTGTCTAGATGCTATATTGTCCTTAAAATGTTGACTTAAAATTATGATTACAGACTTGCGCAGTTCAAAGGATATTTTCAGTTATTGAGAGAATTTTAATCATGTTTCTATTTGAAATAGAATTACATCAATTTCCCTCCTCCCTCCTCCCTTCAGCTATTCCAAGCAATCCTCTCCCTAACCTCATCCAGGCTTCCCAGCTCTCAAGTTGAAGATATTTTCTTTGAAAACACGATTGAAATTATCTAGTGATAGGAAATAACAGTGTCTGAGATCAAATATTTTAACCCTGAGGGAAAAATTAGAAATTTTGGAAACAATTTCTCGGGACACATAAAATTTTCAGATGTGCTGCCACCCTAAAATTCAATAACATCTGGAGTCATGCATACTTGAGTAAATATGTGTTTTTCTGAGGTATCACTGAATAATGTTTCACAGCATGCTTAATAAAAAATTCAATGAATTCTTAATAACATTCTTAATTTTTACTGTTAGTATATTCTAGTTGTACAGAATAATGAGTTTCAGGATGGCATTTCCATTTGTAGATTATGTTCCTTCGCCATATTCAGCCTCCAAAGCCCTCACTTATCCCCTATTCCCCATGCTTATAATGGAACAGGGTTCACTAAGTGCACTGGCTGGTCCAGATTCCACATTTAATTAACCTTTAAGTAAATATTACTTGTCAAGTTTTGGTGTAGCATTAAAGGATGCTCTCAATTATCTGAAAATGCTATTAAAACTCTCCTTGATTTTTCTCCCTGCATATTTGTGATTAGGCAAATTATCTTTCTACATTTCAACAAAGAAAACATGTATGAACAATGTAAATGGAGAAGCAGGCAGTCCAAGTATCTCCTATTAAAAAATTACAATGGGATGTGCAAAAATATAAAATTATTTTAATACATACTCACAAATACACCACACACACGCGCATACACACACAAAGCAAACAACAACAACACTCTGTGTGTGTGTTTCTGGGAAAGATAAATATGCTTCATAGAAAACATAGTTTTAATTTCTAAACATTTTTAAAAATGTGTTATGTATGTGGATGTATGTTGGTCTGTGTTGGAGTATGTTCCATAGGTGCATGTACCCCAGAAGTACAGAAGAAGTTAAGTCTTGACGCCAAAGTCTCAAACAGTTGTGAATGGCTTGATGGAGGTGCTGTGAACTAAACCCTGGTCCTCTAATAGAGAAACAAGTGCTCCTAGCCAGGAAGCCGTCTGTCCAGACCCTAAACAAATTATTTACATTAGTTTATAATGACTTTCCTATTAACTTAAATAAAACATTAAATAACTAGTTAACATTTATAACTTTTGATTTATATTATGACAGCTTGCAGGAATGGCTCAGAAAACATCCTTGAGGAGCTGCTTAATAAATTGTAATCATTTAAATAGGAACACGAGACAAGGATTTTTGAGACTACCAATCTCTGTGTGTCTCACATATGTAAGAAGGTCTATCAGGGATACTTCAAGAGGTATCTACCTGTGTTCCATCCTTTTGAATTCTAGTTTAATTGGTCTAATATAGAACGGAAGCATCAAAATAGTGAGTTAATGCCTCATGCAATTCTTATCAGAGGCCACGTTAGTCTGTGGTGCAGCCTGAGCACCTTCCTTTCCCGTGCACCTGGTGCTGCCTATTGCCACTTACACTGTATGTATATTTGTGCCTTACAACACATACACTCCACATGTCACAGAAGAGAAGGAAAGCAGACATTAATATTTTGACTGTAACCTTCACCAGAATTTTTCTGCAGATATCATTCTGCTGAACTGTGTCTGCTAAATGAGCAGCTATAAGAAATCCAATTGCTGATTTTTTTTACCTAATATCCTCCTAGTCAGATTTAAATATGTGAAATCCAAGATGGGGAAATTATTTCTATATAAAAGTCATCTTAGTTTTCATTAATAGCATTGATGTCTAAATATCAAATGCTTCTGTAGATCATTAAGACCCATCTCCACCATAGGATTGCTGAAGTATGAATACATGCATGCATATTTCATAATACATATGTACACACATGTACATGTGACTCCATATGATCCCCACATTTGTTAAATAGCAGTTATATTCCTTTCAGTAGCCAATATTTCAAACACCTAGGAACACTATTAAGAAACAGATATGAACCTACTAAATAAACTGTAACTGTAGATCATTTCCAGATATAAACCTAGTTTCCTCTTGCACGGTATTTTTTCAATAACTTATTTCTAAGGCTTTGGATAAGATTTGTAAATCAATTTTAATCCTATAGTAATGCTGATTTCTGATTTTTTGCTTAATATTAGTATTTTCTAAGGTATATTTTCTACAATATTCTTCCACAATCATAATAGTCAGTTCTGACACAATGAATTATACTGAAATGAAAACCCTACCTATAAACAGATAGCAAAACCAATTTTTGTATGTGTCTAATAATATTTTTCATTTTTAACTGAAGTTAATGAAAGATGATTTCTCCAAAATTTTCAAGACTTTTCCAAGGAAAGAATAAGAATGTGGGAGATAACCTGTAGCTAGAATGAAGTCAAATGTATATACTTTAAAACAAAGTACATTTGGTACTTATTATATACAAAATCACTTATAAATGAGCTTGGTGCATATAAATATGTAACATGTACATATGAATACATAAATACAAATAGTTTTGTTATATGCAACTCTAAAACTAAGAAAAACAACTAATTTTACCTTTTTTGAGGATTTTATTCATGAGTACAATTTATTTTAATTATATCCACTGCTCCATTTCCTGTCTAATTCAGCCTGTGTCCCCAATCTCTACTCTACATATTCATTAAAATTGATGCCCTCTTTGTGTGTGTGTGTGTGTGTGTGTGTGTTATCTAGATGCACACAAAGTTAGGACTGATCACTTATGCTTGGAGGTGCTTGTCGGAGAAGAAAATTATTCTCTCTCTCTCTCTCTCTCTCTCTCTCTCNNAGCTTATTCATCCTCATCTGGGAGTGGGACACACTGTTAACCCTTCCAGCACCTCTGCTAGAATTTAGCTGATCTAATTCTGCGAAGGCAGTCACAGCTGTAGAGTATGCATGAGTACCGACACACCTATGGAGTGCCAAAGACATGATTTCACAGTATTCTTCCTGGTTCTGAGGCTCTTAGCCATCTTTCCACCAACTACTTTTATGTTCCCTGAGCCTTCATGCGGGAATTGTCAATTATACTAATTAGTAAGTAAATATATATGTCTCTACTGCAGGTTTCTTTTTTAACAGATCTTGCTGTAAAATATAAAATCGTTCTTTTATGTTTCTGAGGACTTCATAAGTGTGAAGCCACAGATTGGAGCTTGCTGATGATCTTAAAGCATTGTATTTGCCATCTTTACATTTTTCTTTTCTATATTTAATTATTTTTAAAAGAAAACAAACTTTTTTCATTGTACATACCAATCCAAGTTCCCAGTCCCTTTCCTCCTCCCATTCCCTCTACACACATCCCCCTCCCCTATCCAATCCTCAGAGAAAGAAAGGCACATTGTTTTGGGGAAGGTCCAAGGCTGTCCAAGGCCCTCCCTACTATATCTAGGCTGAGCAAGGAATCCAACCAAAGACAATAGGTTCCCCAAAAGCCAATACAAGCAGTAGGGATAAATCCTGGCGCCACTGCCAATGGTCCCTAAGTGTGCCCCAGTCATGCAATTGTCAACCGCATTCAGAGGGACTAGTTTGGGCCTATGCTTGTTCCTTTCCAGTCTGACTGAAGTTGGTGAGCTCTCATTTACTCAGGTAGATTGTTTCAGTGGGTGAACCCATCATGGTCTTGACCTCTTTGCTCATTTTCTCATTCCTCCAACTCTTCAACTGGACTTTGGGAGCTCAGTCCAGTGCTCTGATGTCGGTCTCCGCCTCTGTGTCCATCAGTTGCTGGATCAAGGTTCTATGGCAACATTTAAGATATTCATCAGTCTGACTACAGGGCAAGTCAAGATCAAGACCCTATCTTCTATTACTTAGGGTCTTAGCTGGAATCATCCTTGTGGAACCCTGGGAATCTCTCTAGAGCCAGATTTCTGCTAACCCTATTAGTACCACTTAGTGTTAAAAAACAATGACATCTTGAATTTTGCACACAAATAGATGGAATTAGAAAACACTATCCTGAGTGAGGTAACTCAGACCCAAAAAGACGAATATGGATTGTACTCATAAGTGGACACTAGCTATAAACAAAGGATATTGAGCCTATAGTTCATGATCCTAGAGAAGCTAAGTATTAAGATGAATCCAAAGAAAACCATATATAGATCCACCTGGAAATTGGAAACAGACAAGATTGCCCGAAAAAATTGGGAGCATGTGGGTAGGGAAGAAGGGAGGATGGAAAGGAAAAAAGAGGGGAAAAGGGGAGGGGTGAGGAGAACTTGAGAGAATGGGATAGTCAAGATGGAGGAAGAAGAGAGATGAGAGCAAGGAAAGAGGTATCTTGATTGAGGGAACCGTCTTTACATTTTCTAATTCTTTCATTAAAGTGAAAGTAAGAAACACACAAAAGAATGAGATGAAAATTGAGCTCAAAATCACAATTGTTTAATCTACTTAAAATACTTAAAATTCTTTTGATTTCTACTTTGAGTGGATCCGTATCTTCGTATTTTAATCCAAATAAAAACGTACAGAAGAAAAAATCTAAAGGAGTCAAAAATATCAGATAACATGTTCTTCCACAGAAGAGTAGGAGATGAGCACTTTACCTTTCATATTGAGGATATTATTTTCTCTTGAGAGGTCTGTGACTCTTAGGACAACATTACTGAACATTGGCCATGATTACCTGATATTAAACATCCATAAAGCTGGGGGAGGGTAATGGCAAAAAAAGGTATGAACTTTGTACTTAAACTGAGTCAGAGAAAAAGATAAGTAATAGAAATAGAAAACAAGATTACCGCTGTACTTTTATTTTTTATTTTATTGGATTTTTGAGACAGAGATTCTCTGTGTAAAAGTTTTGGCTGTCCTGGAACTCACTGTCCAGGCTGGCCTCAAAATTAGAGCTCCACCTGCCTCTGTCTTCCTAGTCCTGAGTTTAAAGATGTGTGTCACCACTTCCTGTCAACACTGTATTTTTTTTAGTCTAGTTACAGACAAAACATCAATTTGTACTATTTGATGCATAAATGTAATTTAATACAAAATGTCGAACAGATGGGAGATTTGTTACAATTTTTGTTTACTGTTAATACCCCAAAGCAAAAACACCAGTAAACCATGCTTTGTCTTTAATTTTCAGAACTAATTCTTCACACCAGAATTAAGAGACGACTCTCAAAGATAGCTCCTTCTTCTCTAATAGGAATATCTTATACCTCAGGAAGATCCTTGCACTATCCAGGTGTCCATAGACCTTTTTCAAGCCCACTGATCTTGCTGACACCTGATGAGAACTAGGCTGACCCTTTTGTGACTGACAATTTAAGATCTTAAAGTCAGTAAGTAGCACAGACTGGTACAATATTTCCTTGGGTGAAAGGCTGACCAAAGGCAGCCTACAACTATCTCTAATTCCAGGTTAAGGAGATCTGACACTCTCTTCAGGCCTTTGTGGACACCAGGCATACATGTGTAGTACACATCCGTACACACAGCTAAAACTCTCATACATATCTAATTAAAATGTTACTACTCACATGTAATCCATAAAATTCAGAAATTATCATGTCATGAAAGACCTATCTTCTAGTTAGCAGAGAGATAGGAGTCTTTAACATTCATAGAGGGCTTGATGAATGCTGAAAGTTCTTGTTAAAACCTAAGGAGCATGGTAGAGTCCCGTATACATCCATGATGTAAACTTGATTCTGTGTGTGCGTGAGGAAGGAGCTTGATTGCTGGATTTGGAAGTTAGGGAAATGCTGCTCATTGATGAAAGCAACTTCAAGTGAGGAAAAGAAACCCGTGGATTTTGCAATATGTGCCAACATCTAGGATAGAAAATGCACCTTCCACTTGCCTTTTAGATTTTAACTTGGATAAAACTTTTCATTTCCTTAAAACTGACAGAAATTTATGTCCTAAATCTTTTATTTTTTATTATTTTCCCCTAATAAAAAAAACAAACAAACAGGGATATGCTGAATACCCTTTGCCTGTTATTTTATGTGAGCAGAAACGGCATAAGCAGCTAACCATTTCTTTGGATGTCTAGAAGCCACATCACTTGTAGACTGCTTTCACTTGTCTGTCTTCAACACTGCCTCCACTCTCCTCTCAAATCTGTTCTGAAAGCCAGACTCCTGGTTTCCACCAGACTCTGAGATTCCACTGTTTATGGTTCTTAGTAAAACAATTCCATTGGGCAAAGAGAATCAAGAAGAACTTAGAGTAACAACCTTCAAAACAAAACTGGTAGATTTAGGAAGTAACCTGAAAGAAGAGAAAAACAGAAGTCTGCAGAAAAAAAAGAATGCAAACAAATAGAGCAAACCACAGTTAGGTCAAAAAAGGAATCATCATAGGTTTTCCATTGTCACATAGAATTGATGAGCTTCAAATACATTAAAAACGTCTTTCCCTGTTCAGCCTTATTACCTCCAATCTTATTTTTGGCAGGTCTCTGTAGAACCATCTAGACAATATCATCTCTCAACAGTGTTACACTGGATGTGCCCAAGAAGTTAATCCTGTCTCCTTTTTCTGCTTCTCTCTTCTCATCCTTTTCAGAAAAATCCCAAGATGAATGGGCAAGGTATTTAATTTCCAACTGACCCTGTCTCATTATAAATAAAGAAGAATATGCATGCCTATTCAAGACTGAGGTAAAAATGAGGAGGAAACTGACTTGTTTTGTGCCTTTGACATTGAATGCATTTCTCCTGATTAAACTTGGAGCTTAGACTTTGCACTCAGTGGAAGAGGTTTTTAATAATATATTTGTTGTTTGTAACTAAAGAAACCAACATTTTCTTCTGCTAAAAAAAAAAAAATGTCCACCAAGTTCCTGAGAGAGTTATGTGCCCAAGGGAACACCCATCTATAGTTAAAAAAAGATGAGAATCTCTAAGACACAAAACATTCTTTAATTTTAATCCTTTTGTAGCATGAACCACATGGTAAACTTACCAGTGACCTAGGAGCTCATGCTTCCTGCACACATTTTAGATGTCGCTAAGGATTTGAAACAAAGGGTAATTTTCAAAGCATCACCAAGGACCAAAAGAATTGAGGCATATTTGTTCTGGACAATGCAGAGATACAAACCTGGGTAAAAGAGGTCACCCAGTCTCTACAAAGACAAAGAGTAAGGTTGTCAGCATTGTAGCAGGAAAATGTCATAGTTCCCTTGCCCACTTTGAGAGTGGTTCTTGTCATAGTCATGTATTTATCTTCATCTCATATTAGGTTTTTGTAATGGAGCTAACTTTACTTCACAGATCTTCAGAATAGAAGTAATCAAAACTGTACCTCAAGTAGAGGCTGTTTTCTATTTCTCAATAAAGTCTGATGTTGTAGATGTAAAGAACTATTCTTTGGATGAAAGGTGGAATGCAGGTATATTATTCTTTTTCTTTCTTTTATTTTTCCCAAGACAGGGTTTCTATGTAGCTTTGGTGACTGTCCTGGAACAAGCTCTTGTAGACCAGGCTGGCCTCGAACTCACAGAGATCTGCCTGCCTCTGCCTCTGCCTCTTGAGTGCTGGGGTTAAAGGCGTGAGCCACCACCACCCAGCACAAGTATAATTTTCCAGAGGCAAAGTGAGGCAAATATTTACTAATAGTGATGGCAACTGGCTTTTTGTAACTTAATCTGGGTGATGTTCAAGTCCAAAGTATAATCATTCATAATAGAAGCTTGTGGTTTTTCTCTAAATTCTCCCAATCTCTCTAGATCTCATCCTGATCTTTCTTGATTTGAATGGTTGGGAGAGTAAATACAGTTTTATAAAGTATGCAAATACTTTCAACGGGAAAGCATCTAATGCAATTTTTTTTTCTCCATAGTACTGGTTTTTGGGTTGTGTCTATGGCAGAGAATGATCCTTGCTCTGGACACCATTATTGATTAGCCTCCATATAGAGCCTAATGTGCAGAACTTAAATACCTAGAGTGTGAAGCCCACAATCAGCTGGAGCTAACAAGCTAGAACTTGATTTGAGGTTTTACTTTCAGAACAGTTTCCTCTTTATACATTTTTGTAAAGTATGGCCAAAAGCAGAGCTTATGAATGAGATTGTTAGTCATGCACTAATCGGTTCAGAAATCCATTGTGGTATTGTGACTGTTATCCATCAAATTATCCACTTAATACCCGAACCCAAAATTTTGCTAGCAGCAGGTATTCTGTTGTGGCCTTAACATCTAGCTAAAGGCCACAACGTGACAACAAACCTGACTTCTAAAACTTCTGTCACCCAAATGAGTGCTAGCCTCATCAAGGTCAAGTATTCAGGAAGATTGCTGTTTAGAAGCAGATCTGGTGGCTTTTAAGAGACATATAAGCAAGTGCTAATCATCATGTAATCACCTTGAATTTGTATTGTAAACACTTATAACTACCAATTTTAAAGAGTTTTCCTGCAAAGCTTTTAGATGATTTTCACATAATCTTCTCATTGCACTGCATGTTAATGATAGTGGAAAAACACTCTCAAGTCTGTGGACTATGACTACATGCTGATTCTGTTACTATTTTGGGGTATATTTGAAATGGGCATATTTTTACAGCTAATCAAAGGAGGAGGGTTTCAATGACCCTGGTTCTAATTTTTCTATCAAGATATCTTTTTTATGGATAGTTAGAGTCAGAAATAAAAATCATGATCTACCAGAGATGTGCTTCAGTTGCTTTGAAGGTCAAATCTCACAGATTTTGAGATCCATGCTAGAGTTTTAAAATCTAAGAATAAATAGGTCAACATTGTAGGGAGTGGATGCTGGAATAGATAATAGATGACAATAGCAATACACTGGCAGTCTCTAGTCATCTTTCTACCTCTTCTTCCAGTAATTTATTTCAGTTAATAATGTATGTCACCTGTAAATTTGCAAAACTAGATAGATTAGATCTCATTCTCCATTCTCTCCCTGTGTCTCAACTCTTTTATTAAGGAGGATATTTTGCTTTCCTTTGTTCCATGAGTCAATCTAGGTATTCATTTTGATCTTGATGACACGAGCTTAAAGAGATTGGTACCTGCTTTCAATTTTGGTCCTAGGATCTGTACAAATTTTATCAGTGTTTACAATTCTGAAACAGGACTCTGGATCTGCAAACATGGAGTGTGCTGGAGAAGAGGTAAGCTCATCAGAACATGCATAAGCTTTGAAGATAGGAATACAAGTATCGGAATCTTAGAATGCACTCACATTAGTTGTCAAGTGTGTGGAAGTTGCATGATTGAACTCAGCTTTCTCAACAACTATAAATGGAGTGATAAACACTATACTCTCGGTGATTATTTCACTGAAGTAAAGCAAGGCACCATGATATTACATTTATGAACTCAAGATGAGAAGGACAATATTTCACATTCTCTGAACATTTACAGAAATCTAAAGTCTACAAAGTGACTGATAAAAAGTAGGTAGTGAGCAAACCTTCAATGACTGAATAAATGGCAACATTATGAAGTAATAATAAGATTAATTTTCTAGACTTTCTATGGAATTTCAATCTGTATTTTTTCTGCTTTCTAAAAATCTTTCTTATAGTTTAAATCTGGAGGTTAAAATGAATAAATCCTGTTAGCAATAAGATATTTTTATGTGTCTTATTTCCTTTTTAAATACTACAATCTAAACTTTATGATATATATGAATTGTCTCTTCATTAGGTTAACTTTTGTTATGATGCTTAATTACAGAAACATAAAAGTAACTAAAATAGAAATTGGTGCTGGGATGATAGGTAAAGCAGAAATTATATATTTTAAGGTAAGTAAAATTGAGATATTATAAGAGAAATAGCTATAAAGAATTTCTCTGAGATGAATTAAATTTTGACCTTTGACACAAATATAAATGTCCTATTTTATAAAAACAAAAGCCATTGTGATTATCACAGATATTGAATGCAAAGGAATATATGTTGTTCAGAATAACGATCTAGGCTGCAGTAACAACTAAGTCCTGTTTTATTTAAATGTCATCTTGTGAATGAGTAAATGCATTAAGGTCATGGATCTGATATAGAGAAATAATTTATATGTGGTGATAATGGAAAAAATCAACATATTATCAGAAAAGGACTCCGAATTCAAAGTTATGTGAGAAACGGAGGGAATCTATGTTAAATCTATGTTAAAGTAATAATATTTTCACTGTGGACATACAAGGTATTACCTTTAGGGAAGTGGGATAAAGAGACATCAGATCTCTCTGTTAATTCATACAAGTATATGAGGATCTAAACAAATATTGAAATAGTGTGAATTACGAAAAGAACATTGGAAATTCTAATTTTCCCATATCTAACCATATGATAAATATTGCCTATTATTTTCCCTCCTTAAAGGCAAACATCTTAGTTTCATATATCTATGGTATCTTCTTATCAATCTATAATCAAAAATTTGAAGAAAATGTCCATGAATAATGGCAGGCCAGCCATATCCAAAGACATGGTTCCATTAATGAAATTACAGAGGACTAAAGAAAGGTTCTAAAGCTTGTCAATACCTCATAAACAGTGACAATAAAAACAATGAAAACATGAAAAGTCATTTGCCCTCTGACAGAGAGGTGGACCCTTGTAGGACCCTTGTAATTCTGAAGCAACCTAGATGTGAATCCTTGTGTCTGTCTTTCCAGAAGATGTTGAAACAGTAATTTAGTGAGAACAGTTGAATGAGAAACCCTGTTGCCTGAGTTTCATCCCCTCACTGATTGTTATGGTGTTCATGTATTTGTTGCTATTTTGCAAGTTCTCAATAGCCAGGAAGCATCCATTCCTTTGCTTAAAATATAATTTGTATAAAAGCAAGGACAGGATCTGAGCTTGCATCTGCGCGTCTATGCCAAGTCAGTCCTGAGCAAGTTGCGTGGGTGCAGAAGGTTAGCACTACATTTTCTGCTACTACAAGGAGCTCCAGAAAGAAAAGGCAGAATACATCAGCAATAATTGTTCATAGTAGACTGAGATCAATGGCTTCCTAGTTTTTTATATTCATTTGTCTCTACTTAAATGCTTTTTTAAAAATGTCATACAGAGCATCTATATAGACTCAAAATTGGCGGTAATGGCTAACAGTCTCCATCGCCCAGGGTGTCCATCAGCAATTCCAAAGGTGTACATGCTGATAGTTTTCAATAAGTTTTAATTACTCAGCTTACACTCCTGGTTCTCCATATTTTTCATCATTATAATTATGTAACTTCTCTAAGTATTTCACTGTTGTAAGTAGTCTTTAAGGTTTTGTTGTTTTTAGGCTCAATAATTATTTCATGATTTTCACAGCATTTTCTTTCTCCTAATTAAGGAAGACCCTTTGCTTCTTGGATTCCATCAAAGACACCACATTTTCCTCTCTTCTGCTTCAATTTTTGCTTTTTGTGGAGAATTCCTTACAAATTGTCCCACTGATACATGAAATGGTAAGGCATCTTTGAAATCGGTTTTTGTGCCTTTATGGTAAGCAAGAATATGACTATAAAAAGAATTCAGCATTCTTCAAATTTAGATTAAATTGACTTAACTAATAAACAAAATCAAATCTTTTGTACATAGAGGTGCTCCCACCTAATGCTTAGTAACTGCATACATGCTGAAATCACTAAACGGGATTCAGCAAATCTTTCTCTGCAATCGTTTAACATTTCTATATGGTAAAAATTTTTCAAAACCTTTTACTCTAGGTTTTTGTGCTATATGATCATAGTTGTTATGAACTCTGGTCTCTTTATAGATGAATTCGGCAGAAATGCTTAGTTTTTAATCTGCTGGGTCCTCAGTTTTCATTTGCTTTGATATTTATATTGATTGTTCTTTTTGCCGTTAGTGAAATTCCGGTTGGGTATTTAATAATGCTTGCTTCCTGTAAGTTGGAAGGAATTTAACCATATTTACTCAGTCTACAATTTCTAAAAGGTTGTTTGATTTTTATTTTTGTCTTTGTCTCTCGTCAGTCCTTTGTCGTCGTCCCCCCTTCTCTTCAGTATCCTGGGCTGTTTGCAGACTGGCGAAGTTCTACTTTGATCGCGGATGGATGGTGTATGTACTTCCTCCCTGATGGGATAAACTTGCCTGACATAAGCAACTTGAAAAAGACAGAGTTGTTTTGGCTTATAGCAGCAGAAGGATATAGTCTGTCACAGCAGGGAAACATGGCAGTAGTGAGGGAAGACATGCTCATAGGAGCAGGAGGCTAGCTAGTCACATTCTGTCCACAATCAGGAAGCAAGGAATGATTAAATACTTGCCAATGCTCGATTTTACACATTAGAAATGTTTGCACCCACGCTTAGACAGGTCCTCTCATATAGATTGATGTAATCAAGACAATCTCCACAGAGAAGCACAGAGGTCCACCTTCTGATTAATTTTTGATTCTGTCAAATTGACAATTAATATCATCCAAACAAACACTACTTTTTTTGATATCCCGACCTGAGTTTCCCTTCCTACTCTCCTCCCACTCCCTCCCCTTCACCTCTTCTATTCAGAAAAGGACAGGCATATCAAACCAAACCTGGCATATCAAGTTGAAGTAAGACTAGGCACCACTCCTCATATTAAGGTTGGACAAGGCAACCCAGTATGAGGAAAAGGGTCCCAAAATCTGGAAAAGGGCACAAAAAAGACAGCCCCTGCTACCACTTAGGAGTTCCACAAAAAGACAAAGCTGCATCACTATGGCATATATGCAGAAGGCTTAGGTCAGTCCCATGCACAATCCTTGGTTGTTGATTCATTCTTTAGGACCCCCTATGAGCCCAGGTTAGCTGGTTCTGTGGGGGTTTTGTGGTGTTGCACCCGATCCCTCTGGCTCCTACAATCCTTCTTTCTCTTCTGTATGATTCCTTGAGCTCTGTGTAATGTTTGACTGTGGGTCTCAACATCTGTTTCCATTAGTTACTGGATGAAGCCTCTGATGACAATTGGGCTAGGCCCCAGTCCATGAGTATAAAAGAATATCATTAATAAGCATTTTATTGACTTGTTTTTTGTTTTTTCATTTTGACTTTTGTTTGTTTTTGGCCATTCCTGTTTGATTCTATTCTAGGTTTCTGGGCTATCCATCCTCTCTATCTTAGCCCTCCAAGCAGGGTCAGGGGTAGACTTCCTCTCACAGTTTGAGTCTCAAGCTAGACCATAGTTGGCTATCCATACAATATCTGTTTCATCTTTACCCTAGCACATTATGTAAACAAGACAAATTGTAAGTCAAGGTTATGTGGTTGTGTTGGTGTGTCAGTCACTCAACTGGAAGTCTTGCTTGATTACAGGAGATGGCCAGTTCAGGCTCTGCATTCCCCATTGCTAGAGGTGTTAGCTAAGGTCACCCTCAGAGATTCTAGGAAGTTTTCTTTGCCCCGCTTCTAGCTCACCTCAAGATGTCCCCAATTCCAGTTGTCTTTCCTAGTACTGAAGGCAGAGACTGCTCATTTCTTTCCTGGCCACACAGACCAAAAATAATCACACAGAAACTATATTAATGACAACACTGCTTAGCCAATGACTTAGACATATCCCTGACGTAGGCATATTTCTGGCTCTGCTCTCTTAAATTAACCCATTTCTGTTAATCTATGTATCATCACAAGGCTATGGCCTACTGGTAGACTTCTATTTCCTTTGGCAGCTGCATAGTGTCTCTCTGACTCTGCCTTCTGTCTCCTCTATCTGCTTGAAATTCCCGCCTCGCTCTATTATGCCCTGCTGTAGACCAAAACAGCGATATTTATTAACCAATAAAAGCATCGCATAACTGAAGGGCTTCTCACACCACAGTACTCCCTCTGTGCTTCCTCTCTGATCCCTCTTGTTCCTGCTCGATCCCATCCTACCTCCACCCATGGAGCATATTCTATTTCCCCTACCAAGGGAGATTAATGTGTGACCCCCAGCCCTCTTTGTTACTTAGCTTCTCTGGGTCTGTTAATTGTATCATGGTCATGCTTTGCTTTACATCTAATAAACATCACCTTGAATGAGATGAACACATCACTGATTACTTCCATAGACTCATGACCATGTTATTATGTAAATTTAATCATTTACTTCAACCTATACTTCATTTAGTTCAACATTGAAAGTTCATATATACTTTAACAATCTCAACAGTTTAAATGTACAGTATCTAAAATGTGAACCTGTATAAAGTACCTAACCAAGCCATATATTCAAACATAAAATGGCATATTAATGGAGGTGCAAGATTTGTTTGTTGCCTTAGTGTGTTTCAGCCTTACTTTAGTCTCATGTTTTTTTATTATTCCTTTGTTTTTTGTCTTGAAATGAATATATATTTAAATGGAATTCACATACATATTTTAATTGAAATATATGTTAAATGTGTGTATATAACACATGTAACATATATTCTGTGAGTCTGTGACAGAATGTGTATGTTGCTAATATGCAGTTTACTATTTGATTTCTATTAGGGATCAAAGAATAAAAGATTGCCTTGAATCTCAAAAGAGACTTTGGGTTTTAAGTCACACTGTGACTATGAAGGACTTTGGGGACTTTTGAATTGAACTGACTGAATATGTTTTACATTAAGAGGTAGTCTTGAGCCACCAGATGACATGAACAGAATGTTGCAGTTAGAAGATGAAATGTCCCTCCATAGTTTTCAACACTGAGATTAGTTTTTCAGCACTGGTTTCTAGAGATGGTACTGCTTAGGAAGTTATGGAAAACCCTTAAGAAGTGACACATCACTGGAATAAGTAGGTACTGGGGCAGGCATTGGAGCTTTATAGGCCAGTTTCATTTCCTTTTTAGGTTGTTTCCTGAGTGTCGGTACAGGGTGACTAGTCCATTCCAGCCTTCTGCCATCATATTTTCGTATCTGCTGCTATGAGCTATAGCCAATAAGTGTAAGTCAAATAAATTTTCTCCCCACTTTTAACCCACTTGCTTTGTGGGTGTTTTTATCCTAACATAAGGCAAAAAAGCTAGTACTGAAGGACTAGCAATATTAAGTTGAAAAAGTTAAGTGAAGACACTGATGTGTGAAACCCTACACTTCTTCCTTCTCTGAGTCTTCTATCATCATCAGAAAGGAAGAATTTGCAAAGCCAACATCAGAGTGAAGTTGTGGGAAAGTAATCGAAGAATTTGAAACATGACAAGAAAACCTCACACCTTGGTTTGTTCCAGTAAATGTATTTAAAACATAATTTATATTATATATCATTAAGTATACCATTTGATCATATACTATCATATGCCTGTATGAAAATTGACAATCGTAAGGTTAGAAGACCACCATTACCATGTTAAGTATAAAAACTGGTTTGTAGTTCACTAAAGTCCTCCAAAAATGCCCTTTGCTGTAAACTATTCTGGTTACTCACACCTCTATCCCTACCTCTAACTTCAAAGTCTCTCTCTATCCCTCTTTCCTCTCCCACTGTCTCCCTTTTTGTGTATGTTGTGTTAGTGTTAGTCTTTCTTCATATGTGTAGTTTTATTTTCATTGAAAATTTAAAACTCTAGGAAGGTGTCACAGTAACTCTATTATAAATACTGTAATATTTAGAGTATACAAATATGAACCGATATGTCATAGATGAATTTTTAAAGTTGTACTGGGTGATTCTTACCCTGAATTTGGCTGAAGAAACAAAGGAAAAGGGCGCCATTCTAAATGAGGAATCATATGTGGAAACACCATAACTATGGCCAAAAGAGCATGCTTGCATCATAAGAACTGAGCAAAACTGAGACAGGTTCTGTGGGATAAGACTGAGCGCATGGGCAAGAAGCCTGTGGAAGAATAAAGCCATCAACCCATCAGTCATTTAATAATCAAGTGTCAGGGTTAAGGGTATAGCTGAGTTGAGAGAGAACCTGCCCAGCATTCATGAAACCCAGGGTTCCATCTCCAGCAGTTAATAAACCAGACAAAATTGCACACATCTGTAATATCAGTATTTGGGAGGGAAGCTGGGAGACCAGGAGTTCCATTTCCTCCTAGGCTGCACAGCAAACTCGAAGATAGCCTGTGTTACCTGAGAGTCCAAGGGAAAAGAAAAACAAAATACACAAATATGCCACCACCACCAACAAAACACAGTAGCAGAGTCAAAGGTCTCTGTTCGATAGTTGCAGTGTTTGAAATTAATGGAGACTCTACTCAATGTTTAAACAGTAGCATGACAATAATAAGAATCTTCCCTTCATCTTTTGTGTTTTAATTGGCACATTTCTTTGTTCACAGAAACCCAGGAATAATAAGATGTCATTGGGGAGCTTTGATTAAGGCAGTCATTTTCTACAGTAATTGTTAGCATGACTTGAAAAGCAGCTCTTAGGTGAAATTGTTTATAGGAAAAGTGGAGTCAAGAAGGACCAAATGTAAATAAAAGAAACAGGGTTTCCCAAAATAACATCCTTTCATGATGTTGCAACATTCACTATGAAATGCAATGTGGTATATAAACAGAGAAACAAATATATCCTGATGAAACCTATTAGTTGTATGTAAATCTAAAATAATTAAAAATAGTATTCCACTTTCTCTTTTTTTTCACCTGCACCACAATACACTCCCAATTCCAAAATTAATAACAAACCCCACTTCTCCATACATTCAATATGTATGGAGTGTGCTGAATATAAACAGCTCTACCAGGTATATGTTTGGACACAAATACATTATGCCAACAGACTTACTCTATGGCCCTCCACATTTGACCCTATTTTCTATTCCCCTTCACAGTAAACTACCCAGTAACCCTTCTTTATATCTATGACAATTTCTCACCTCCAATTCCATTTTCAACAGATCCCCATATACTTAAAATACAAGGACAAAACATTCAACAATAAACATTCAACAAACTGCAATGATTTAAAGTGCAATCTACTTCTTTTTGGTGTCTGAATGACTTCTTCCTTGGATTGCTCTCCCTCAGGGGTGCTATTAGTCCGTATGCCAGCTACCCATTAACTTTGTCTTGGTCACTTTTCTAGAGCCTCCTCCTCTAACCTGATACACAAATGATAGCAAACGTTTGAATTGTGTCCTAGGATAGTTCCCCTTATTACATTCTTGATTCAGGTGATTTCATCAAGCTTCATCTTTTGGGTAACATCTCAGTGAAGGATTAGATATAATGTTCTGTGATTATGATTTACGGTTAAGAAGAAATCCCTGAATACAGTGTATAATCACAAGGACAAGCCACATGTGGCAAAAATATGTTTTCCCATCGAGGCATATTAACAAATAACAATTGCCAGTTGTAACGAAGAATCTGAAGTAAACTCACTCCTATCCACTACACCTGGGAGCAGCACGAAAACACACCCCATGTTTTGAAGGAACTGAGGTTACGAACTCCTTGTCTTGTTTTCTTGTAGTTTTCTCACAAAAAGAGTTCTCATCACACAACTCCATTCTTGGACCATTTCTGACACATGAGCTAAAGTGACACTCCTTAAAAACTGTTTTTTTTGAATAGATGCTGGAAATATGAAGGAAGAAAGCTTAGAAGAGGGAAGGTGTATTTCTTGAAAATATATATTTTATGAATTCATAGATTTTGAGGTCTTTAAATGGAGTTAACCTGTCCAAGTGGTTTTTTTACTCATGTATTAATGGAAACAGTTGCTCTCGTATTGTGCCTCATCTGTTTAGAGACAGAAATCATGTTTAATACCTAATGATTTATCTCAGCTTTTTTCTTTAATATGAGCTTACATCTAAAAAATAATAGGATCTAACAAAATACACACATACACACACACATACACAGAGGAAATGATTTCAGAAAGAAACATTCTGGCTCAGATTGATCATTCTATTGATTGGTTTCCTCACTGTCCTCTGCAATCTTGTGTCTCTTAGCCTGTGATGCATGACTATTTACAAGCATGCACAGTCTGATTGGATGCAAGTTGCTCAGTTGTTCAATCAAGGCTAAGTTACATTGCAATACTGACAGTTAGAACCTGGGTTGCACAGAAAACATAAGAGTTTGGAAATAACGTCTGCCTATTAACTAGAAAATACTGTCATCTCTTATTTGACACAAAACAAACATACTATTAAGGCAGTTAAATATGTCATCTGTCCTGAATTATCCTTACCTGTGTTATACTGAATGCAGAGTTTGGCACAAAGTTGAGTATCAGATAATTTTGAGGAAAGAGTACAAACTGAGTAGAATATTTTGAATGTGTTTTCAAAAATTTAAAACCTTAGAGTTCGTTAGTGAACATTTTTGGTGTTCAAGGCACATGAATAGCCATTGTAGAGGAAGCAGAGATTAATGGCAGAGTTGCTTTTCTCCAGCAGCTAGCAGTGAGCAGACAAAAGTGCTAACTTAAAAGGTTTCTACTGTAAAATGCCCTGTGATTGCTGCTACGATAAAAGTACATGGGAGCTCTCTAAAAGGAAACATTGATGCATTTGGAAGGAATCTGAAAGCATATTGAGAAACACAAGCTGAATTAACCCTCTTTACGTACTTCTATATAGGTTTTGATAACAGGAACACATCAGTGAAGAAAAAAACAAGAAGATTTTTGATGTTTCAGAAAACAGTTGTGAACGTAAAAGTTCTAAACATATGGGACTATAAAATGCAAAGGGGAGTTATTAGAACAGGTTGGAGAGGCAGAGAGTACCAGCTGTCATATCTATGAAGGATCTGCTTTCTAAACAGTGCCCATCCAATGGGATCCAAGCTATGGAAGAAATGAGCTAGTCTGAAGTGTTATAACTTCTATACATGTGGGTCTCGCCACCTTGTATATCCATCATTCCATTTACTTAGAAGCTGATAACTGGCTGGGGATAACATTGGAGAAATTGTTACCTGATAAGATGGCAATTTAGTATTACTATGGATGATATACTTGAAGTTTCCATAATTAGATAATTCATAATAATGTTGCCTAAATGAAGGTCAGCCTGTCCTCTGTTACTAGGCTACTTATTGTCAGAGCTTTCCACACTGGTATGAGCTTTCTTCTTGTGCACTTTTCTTGAATCATCAAAGTCATTGGATGAATTTGCATAAATATTAATAAAATGTCTACATACAATGTTAAAATCTCCATGAACTTCTGGTATAAACGAATCGTGAGTAATTTGCTTTAATTTACCATTTATTTATTTTATAATTACTTTAATATGAAGTTAATAGAACATCTATTAATTACTTATTTTACTGAGGCTGTTATATTTGACTTCTTTTGTGTGTTCACATATTTAATTTTTTTCCTAGACTATTGCATGTATTAACAGCATATTATTTTTTATTGATTATTAGGGTTCTACTTACTTTTTCTTACTGGTTGCTATTTATATTATTTCAGTCTTTGATATTATTAACAAAGTTATTGTGAATCATGCCTTTCTTTTCAATTATTATTTTCTTAATGCCTTCAGAACACCATACAATATATTTTGATTGTATTCAACCCCACTTTCTCTCCCTTTAACTCTATCCTGAACTACCCCACCTTCCTTTCACCACAACTTCACGTCTTTATGTCCTCTTCTTATTGAAAACAGATGTTTTCATATAATATATCCTGATTATGATCCCCTCTCCCAACTCCTCTCTGCCTTCCCACCCCCACAAATCTATATTTCCTTTCTTGCTTTCTCATGAAAAACAACCAGACATCTAAAAAATACAATAAAAGAAAGTAAAAATAAGACAAAGCAGGGAAAAAAGCATACAAACAAATAGAAAAAAATCAAACAAAACAAAATATGGATCAAAGACAAAAAAACAAGAAACACATCTAGATCGAGAGATACATTCACACAGATAAAAATCCCATAAAAACACAACCTGGAAAGCCATCATAATGTATAAACAAACAATCTATATGGTAAGACTTGATCAATGAATCAATAAATCAATATCCAGACAAATTATGAGAAAGAAGAAACAAAATATCAAGCAAAAACAAAACCCTATAAAAGTACCATTGAGTTAATTTTGTGTTGGCCATTTACTACTGGGCACAGGGCTCACCTAAAGAGTGGCTTATGGTGTATTGTGTATTGTGTCTGTCTTATCAATGATCTGAGAAACGTGTCTTTGAAGAATTTCATCACTGGAAAAATGTCTCAGGGTACTTACATAAACAGATGGTAGAAGCACAAGCATATGTAGTATGTTACCAAACCGAATTCCAGCAATGTTGAAATATGATGTCAATGTTGTGACATGATGTTGAGTATTGTGTATTAAAGTATATTTAAACATGAAAAGGTTGTGATAAAATACAAGGTAAGAGAAAGTCCTTGAATCATTTTATAGTGAATTTATGGCTGGGCATTATTCTGGTGAGTCAGTGTGTGAAACATGTAAAGAATCTGAGGTGTTTCTCATAGTGTGGAACCATCTTACATCACGGCTTCTCTAGGCTTTCTGTTCTGAACACAAAGCATAATTACTTTACATGGAGGAATGCCTTCATGCTACATGAAGTCAGCAAATACTCATGGAAACACCTAGGTTTACATTTGAGGCTATCATTTGGAGTAAACCATTGTGTTTTTACTCTACATTCAAGTTTTCTACTCTTAAAGGACATAATGATTTAATTATAGAAATAAAAATTAAAGATTTTTTAATATTTTCTATCATTTCTTAACACGTAAACATCGTTTTTAACATGTAAATATCAGTTTAAAGATGTGTTTTATATTGTTTTACATTTTTTATTTGCTCTATGAGTTGCTTAGCTGAATTTACATACACGCATGCACATACACACATAAACCAATGTGCTGAACATTATCAGGTATTGGGATAAATTTCTAAAATGACTCTAAACATAACTCTGTTTGTAAAAAAACAGCTATTTTTAATTTTTAAAATGTTTATTTGTTGTAGTTCTGTGTGTCCACATACAACACATATAAGCCATTGCATCCGTGTGAAAGTCAGAGCACAATTTGCAGGAATTGCTCCACACCTATCACCCTGTGGATTCCAGTGAATGGCCTCATGGACCCAGTCTTGGCAACAAGTGCCTTTATAGCATGAGCTGTCTAACCAGCCCACTTTTGCCATTTTCCATTGTGTTATTTATGCAAAGTTGTCAGGTACCAGGGTGGGGGCTCGGGGATTATATAAAGTAAAGAGAATGAACACGTGGGTGAAAATCATAAAACAGAAGCATAGGCTAGCACCAGGAGGGAGTTCCAGTGAACTCTGAAAATAGCCTGTGTTTAATTTTCCATATACTTTTATACCCAAATACAAAAAGGGGAAGAAGACAAAACACTGCTTTAACAGAATATAAAGGAAAAATAAAACTATGTGCCCCAGTACTTTGAGACATCAAGCCATTAATTCTTGAGTAAAAGCAGACACTGAACCCACTCTTGACCAAGTATCCTGAAGTATACTTGACCAAGTATACTTGAACAAGTATACTTCCTAATTTAAAAGAAGAAGCAGAAATAGGCTTGAATCTCTGACATTTGGTCAGGGTGGAGAGGGTCATCTTAATGTCTAAAACACCATGTAACCATACCCTAGGCCAGGGCATGTAACCATACATGTTGTCAACAACTTTGAGCAACCTCAAACTCTGATTTTCAGACAAGGTAGAACTAGGCTCACATTTTTGGGTCTCCATGCAAAGTGTATTTTCATTATAACATCAGCATATTGATTATTTTGGGAAAAAAATTGAAAGTACCCTGAATCCTAGAGCATCAAATGTTCAATCAAGACTTATTTCTGTATGTGAAAATAAGGATTCCATTTTTTAGTATTCAAATATTATTTTGCCTTTAAATGGGAAGATTATATGTGTGTCACGGAGTTGTTTTAAAATAGATTTGTGTTTAGTTTTCAGCAAATATCAGATTTATATACCTGTTTTATACACTGTATCAGGCTTTTTCTTTGACCACCAAGCAGCTCCCAAACCATGACCCAGAGACTCGTTATAAGTTATGAATGTTCAGCCTTATCTTTGGCTCATATCTTGATAGTTCTTATAATTTAACCTGCTTCTCTTCATCTATGTTTTTACTCTGGGCTTTTCACACTTTTTCTTTCTATAAATATCTTACTTTCCTGCTTTCTCTGGCTGGTTGAAAGCTACCTGATTTCTGGGCCCAGGTGTGTCCCTCTGTCTTCTCATTCTCTTCATCATTCTTTTTCCCTCTTCTCTGGAGCCTAGATCTCTCCTTCCACTTATTCTCTCTGCCTCCTAGCCCCACCTATCCCTCTGCTGACTAGCTCTAGGCCATTCAGCTTTTTATAAGATAAATTGGGTGCCTTATGCAGGCAAGGTGAAAGAAATGCAACACATCTTTAATTAATTAAACACCCATCCTTACATAGTTAAACAACCACAGCATAAAGAAATGTAACATACCTTTACACAGCCAAAGTATTATTCTGCACTTTAAACAAATGTAACATGTATTTACATAGTTAGAATAATATTCCACAACAATGCACATTTGCACCAGGGGTCTTAATTTTAAGAATATCCAGTGAACTATTTGGAATCAAGCTGTGCTGCATAATGACTCTTTTGTCCCCTCTATAAGTAACCAGCAAACGGTTTCGCCAAAGTCACATGCCCTTGTCTACAACACTTCTTGGGAGTTGCAGCTTCAGTGGGACCCAAATTAGGTATTTTAGCCACTTGTGCTGTGAAGTGGGTTTCTCACTGACACATATGAATTTGATTCCTAATGATGGAGATTATCACGGACAGTTCTAAGATGGCAGGGATCATGATCATGGGAAATCATTCATGTCTTTGATGTAAGGACTTCTTTTGAGTGCAGGTTCTAGGATGTGCATTCAATCAATAAAATACAACACTAAATATCAGGCATCATTTTAGAGATTAGTGTACAAAAGTTATGATTTGTAGTCCTCTGGCTGTCAAGTTATAAGTGTGTTTTAGGCAAGAAAGTAAGGGTGATCTCAAACCATCAAACCAGTATCTTCAAGAATCCCAGGGCCTTAGGAAAAAAATCATGTGAAAATTAATGCTGCAAAGAATTCTAGCTTAGAGATCAAGCTTCTGCCAGTTTAGGCTTGAAGAAGGATCTCAGTCCTCATCATTAGTTTGTAACTTTGTTTTGTATACTCATGAAGAAAATACCAAGGTAAGCTGTGGAAAATGACTAATTCATGGAAATTTAGAAGTCAGAACAAATTAATTGTGTTTCCAGTTTTAGAGTGGTTTATTCCTCGGCAGGAAAGAACACAAGCATAGACTGTTTTAATTCTTTAGTCTAACTCTCCAACATGAATAGATCTGTTCTCTAAATAGCTCAAACTTGCCTTCTTCTGTCCTTAATTGTTATGTGATTTCCCCTTGGTCTTTCCTACAGTACCTAGTAATACTGGTTATATGTTGGACTTTTTGTGGAAACACTTACAATTTGGTGTTCTGTTATCTCCTGCCTCATAAGGTTGGTACTTGCCTTAGTGGGCAGTTAGCTATTGGAACTGGAACCTTGACCTTGTAAGAGCCTCATTTTAGCATCTATTGGGGTAGATCATTGGAAGCTAAGGGTATCTTCTCCTTCAGTCTCTCTGTGAATCTTCTCAGAGCTTAGCTTTTGTCTTTGTAGAACCTATCCACAGGAACTCTGACTTAGAGTTGTATTTTATTTTACTTTAAAGCATGGCTTCTTTCATGACTCAGGAGGCTGCCATTGTTATTAGTGTGCCTCCCCCCTTCACTAGAACCTCATCATCCTCCAATCCTGTTCAAGCCCTTCTGTCTGTGTTCTCTTCTCAGCTTTGTAGCTTTTCTTCGCACATGTTCTTACCTAACACATCCTCCAAAGACCTCAAACCCAAACTTCACAGGGGTCAAACATAGACTCTGTTTCCTGGTCAATACGTCTCTCTTTAAAACTTTGATTTGTAGATTGCAAATACCTGTGCTCTGTCAGATTCTGACCTCCTTTTGCTGAGTTCAAAGGAACACCCCTGCTATTTCTGCACTCTAACCTTAGAAATAATGTATGAGAAATCTTCTTTTGCTCGCTGTCACCTCCTTAGACTTCTGACTCTCCAAATTTACTGCCAGAGTTCTATGAATTTTGGAATCATGTATCCTCCTCCCCATTTTTCACGGTTATTTAATACAAGAAGGATAATCTGTACCACTTACTTTGTCAAAATCTTGAAGTTTTCTTGTATGGGATATCAGTGACCTCTCTTCCCTCTGTGTTAGGATCCTTCCTAGGTCAAACTCTCTCTCTCTCTCTCTCTCTCTCTCTCTCTTAGAAAGCTCATATTTTTTTCTGAAAGCATGTTTGGTCCTTTGATTTTCATTATATTTATGGTTAAATTGAAATTTTGACTTCTTGTTTTGGCAACGTTTCTGAAGAAGTTATCATACAATATTCTTGTTTTTGCACTGCCTTAAATTTAGTAGTTGTTCATCTGGGTTTGAAGCTTATACAGTCCTCCCTGATTTTGAGTAGTTTTCTTTTTAATAACTACGTTCCATGCTTTCATAGAAACAATGAACTCCTCGTTTCTACTAAGAATTCCACTAAATTTTAACGTAATAATTTTGCTCATGTGCATTAGTCTTTTTAAAATTAAATATTTCCCTGAAGTCTAATAAATGTCTTTTGAAAAACAACAACCTTTTCTAAGAACTTAATTTTATTAGAATCTGTGATTAGTCTATCTTTTCTAAATATGCACTTTACCTAAATGTCTTCAAATAGTTAGGCCAGAAATTAATGTGCAGTAGGTGTTATGTTTTATCATTGTTCAGACTTACTATTGATACAAGCCATAAGATATTAACTATATATATGTATACATATATACACACATGTATACTTGTATGCTTATGTGTATACATGTATACCTATTAGTCATATTTATATAGAAAATCTCTACCATGCAATCTTCCTTTAATAATTTTTGCTACTTTTAATTCTAGCCATTGTATTCCAAGATAATTCAACACGTGTTTGCTTTGTACTTTCACTTGCATTCTGTGTTGTTTGCTACTTTAAATCCCACTACACATTTCTTCACCATTCCTCCTACCCCATAACATAAGTATCTGGTGTCCAAAAGCTTCAGATCCTTCTTTACTTTCTGAGTGGTCATTATAAAATATTTGTATTAAGTCCTAGGTCACTTCTGCTTATCTTTTTGGCATTTTCTTTTCAGAAAATAAGAATTGTAAGTCAGCTTTTCTCCATGGAATGTAAACATCAACATGGCTTACAAATCTTCATAGGTGTATGTTGTTTTGTTAATGACAGGAAATTTTGACTAGGGTCAAAAATGGAAGCAGATTCACTTTGATTTTGTCCAGGAATTCAAGAGAACCTGGCTGAACCCACGCTGGTATTCCCCACTGCAAGGAGAGAGAGCTTCTTACCCAGTTCAGGGAAGGAGCAGAAAGGCACAACACTTACATGCCTGTCTCTTTTAGAGAAAAAGTCTTTGTAGGTCTATGACTTATTCTTAATTGCATTACTAGTGTATGCACCTGTGTGTATTGTGTGTGTGTGTGTGTGTGTAAGTACATGCAGTCACACTTGCATGCATCTATGTGTGTATGTCTGCCAGATATATTTTTAAAATCTATACTATTATTGTGTGTCCTTCTGTTTCAGTATTGTAACTTTTTAACTGCTTACAAATTCTGCATATCAATACCCCTTTGTACATAGTTCTTGAGGATGCTCCCTACTATTTTCTAGACGTTCTACTTACTAGATTGCCTCGTTTACTGAACAGAAGCATTGTAGTTAAATGAACGTCCATCAGCCTACTTTGTTTTTATTTCTTGTGCTTTGAATGTCTTGTCCAAAATTGACTGTAATTTAAGGAAGCCAGGCACAGGACAATAAGTGTTACATGATCTGAGTCATATGTGTACTATAAAAATATTTATCTCCCAGAAGCTGAGAGTAGAAAAGTGGTTACCAGTTGCTGACAAGAGAGAGAGATGGAAGAGCATGACACAGAGTCATGATGTGAGAAAGAGTATCTAGGGTGCTGTGACACAGTGGCCTCATATTCCATCCAGCTCCAAACCAGCTCAAAAAATCCAGATGAAAGACTTAGGGATATTTCCACAATGAAGAAATGATAGGTGATCGAGAAATCAGGCATATATGTAACCAATCTAAATGTTACATTATGTATATGTGAAAGGGTCACATACATACCTTTAAAATAATTTTATTTTTAAATATGTCAAATAAATAGGTAAATAAAAATTTATTTTCTGGAGAGATAGAGAAAATGAATTAAACTGTAGAAATGAGATAATTCTATAGGATTATATAAGAGCTTCCAAGAATTGACGAGCCCTGTGTCTGATATACACTACATACAGAAGAAAAGAGAATGCAGACAAATGCCATAGAGTAGGTTCTGTGTGAAGTCAAGTTGTGGTTGTGGCAGCCCAGTTACAAGAACTGACTTATTTACAAGGTGCCAATCTGTCAAATAAATGGAGGCTAAAGTGGCCGTGGAATAATAGCCTGTAATACCATCTGCCATTTCACTTGACTGATGGACTGTATTTTAAACTTTTTTCTCACATGCTTTAGCTGATTTGTGGACCTCAAAACTAGCAAGTGCTTCTTCAATTCAAGGCAAAAGAGCAGATGACCGATATCTTACTGTCCAGCTGTGGCCATCTGTCACGACAGTTTAATTGCACGATCGTCTCTGTTAATCATCCATACACCTAGCTGGGTAGGTGTCGTTGCCAGTGAGAGAAACCAGAGCCCAAAGTTACACAACTGGCAGGCAATCAACATGTGGCTTTAATGACTTCTCTGATGCTGCATCCCACCTCACTGAGGAAGTCAGAACTGCCTTTATTTTACAGCACTGTAATTATTAGTCTCACACTGCTGTGTGCTGGCCTATCTGAGGACAGAGACAGGATTATATCTCTTCCTTGCTTATTTAGAGAGAATATTAGCCTAGAACTAGTAAGCAGTGACATAGTAACAAATCCCAATGGAATAAAATGACAAATTAGGTTGGAGAGTCAGCCTTAAGTTATAGAAATTTTCTGCCTTTACATACTTATACATTCCTGAATCAATGAAACTATTGCAGTCCTATCTGACCCATAGGATGATTGTGTGGATTACAGAGTTGAAAACAGTAGAATCATGGAGACATCCCAATATAAACACAACTAAATTGAATGTGGTGGCCCACACCTTTAATCCCAGCACTGGGGAGACAAAGGCAGAGAGATCTCTGTGAGTTCAAGGCCAGGCTGGTCTACAAAGTAAGTTCCAGAATATCCTGAGCTGGCACACAGCAAAAGCAAAACAAAGCAAAACCAAAATAACTAACTAACTAACTAACTAACTAACTAACTAAATAAATAAATAAATAAATAAATAAAATTAAATAAGCAGAATTGAGAGTTACCTCCAAAGAATTAACTAACTTGGTAATTAGCAAGATTGCATTTTTGAGTATGGGTTAGTCATATGTATATTAATCTAAATAAATTCTTTTTCAAGGACTCTGATTCAGCATTCAGAGTGCACCTCTGTGTACTTGACAAGTGAGCAAAAGTAAACATTCTTACTAAAAAATAAAAGTTTAAATTTATGTGCGTGGATGTTTCACCAGCATGCCTGTGCAACAAGTGCATTTAGTAATAATGGAGGCCAGAAGAGGGCATGGCATACTCAGTGACTTGGAGTTACTGGGTGCTGTAAGCTGCTGTGTGGGTGCTAGCATTGAATCCAAGGCTTCTGGAAAAAGCAACCAGTGTTCTTAGCTGCTGTTCTTAGCTAATGAGTCATCTCTCCAGCCCCTGAAATTAAACATTGTCAATGCTTAATTTTACCTTTAGAAGCATGATGGTGTTTTGAAT
The DNA here is from genome assembly GCA_001685075.1 of Bramus lutescens. NCBI lineage: Eukaryota > Metazoa > Chordata > Mammalia > Rodentia > Cricetidae > Bramus > Bramus lutescens. The sequence goes on along the minus strand of LOEQ01007056.1, from coordinate 134,917 downwards.
GGACAAGTTCTGTGGGCCTTGACTATACTATGTAACGATTTCCATGAGGTTTTTAACTTACAAGTTTATATAAGTTTTAGAAAAAAACCGGCTGCTAAGACAAATCATCTGGTAAAGGTGCTTGCTGTTCAAGCCGAACAACCTAAATTCAGCCCTTCCCTAGGACCCAAGTAAGGATGGAAGGGGAGAACTGACTCCACAAAGTTGAACTCGGACCTTCATATATATGCTGTGGTATGCATGAGGCATCTCATCCACAATATATATATATATATATANTATAAACATACATATACACGTACACATATATGTATATTATATATTATTTATGCTATATATCATATAGTTTATAAAGATTATTGTACCATTGAGAGATTGAGAAGTAAGTATTTAACATTTGCAATGTCCATGACAATGCTTTGCATACAGCAATCTTTTATCTAGAATGTTGAGCAGAACAATTGCAGACAAAGGGAAAAGCTAAGGGATATTGAGTGAGGGGACAGAGTTTTTCTGGATCAAACATGTAGCCATGGCAAAAACAGAAAGTCTGGATGCCAAGTGGAAGTGTTCCTAAACTCTTGTTAAGGGAGTTCAGTTTTTCTGATGACCAGAAAAGGTTACATCTCAGCTATTGTTACAAGCCATTGCTCAAACAGTGATGGATACTGACGACTGATGTCATCCACTTAAGGTTAGGATTATACAAGCAATATGCTGTAGAATTGTACAGCTTTGTGCTGGAGGGAGTATCTGTGACATCAAGGAAGATGCAGAAACCTGCTTTGGTAGGTCATGATGAATGAGGGGACTGCAGCCTCGTGACTCCTGTTTCACAGAACTGAATAATATGGAGACCTTCTCTTTGTGACATTTAAAATCCCCTCACACAAGTTGGAGGGTATGACCAATGCCTTAACACGATAGGGACCAGCAGGTTATGTAGTCAAAATTCGCACGAACTAGAGGACTCTGTACACTGGTATTGAAGAGCAGTGTGCAAAGGGAAGCCTGAGCCCTGCATCCAGACAATGAGAGTAGAATTGAAGACCTCAGAAGAGCATCATGGATAGAGAAATCTCTGACTCTTACAGCTGCGAAACATAACCATGCTAATTTCCATTTGATGAATGGAAAGACTCATGGTGGGAAAAGGACTGGGCGGCTATTCCAAGGGCCAGTATTTGTGTCTTTCTATGCTCCCTGTTCCTGTTTACTGTGTGGTTTGGAGAAAATTTGCCATTAACTATGTGCTAAAGATTAAGTTGAGTCATTGCTTCCAGTTCAGCAGAACTGCTTCCTACCTCAAAGAAGTTACATCTAGTGCCCAGTTTCTAAGATGCTCTGGAATGAGAGCATTGGGTCCTTTGCTTAAATTCCCCATGAAAGGATATAAAGTCAAGGAGCCATTTCCAGTAATGGCTGGTTAAAGGAACACCCTAGAAGTACTCACAGAAGACAAAAGGCCCAAAACCTTTTGTCACTTTCCTTACTCCCCTTGACACTCAGCAACCCAAGGGTGGAAAAGGGAAAACGAGGTAGCATTCCTGACACCCCCATCTGCTGTGCTGTGCAAGGCAAGGCTGAAAATGGAGAATACCAACATCCAAATATGCTTTAGCTATGTTTAGTTTTTATATACTGTTGAAGATTCAAATCATTAGAATAATGGTGCTTTATGACTTCAAGTGATTTTAAGGTAGTGAATTAAGTAGTTGTTACATGTCGTAGAGAAACACTGTAAATGCTGGAAGCCTTTCCAAATTTCCTATTTTGATAATTAAACCAAGAAAAAGAAGGCTTTTGTTCCTGCATGGATTTTAAAGAGACAGTGCAAGAAGAATAAAGTGCTTTAATTCCATTTCAATAATATCCGAGGGAGAGATTCTTTGCTCATGCAGCGAGCTCATGAAGGAGGAGAATTCACTGGGGAATGCAGAGGAGCGTCACCCATAATAGGAAGGGAGAGGCAGGCAGAGCTTGATCACGAATGTACCACTGCGGAGTAGCTGTGTGCTCATACAGGGGGATTGGATACAGATAGAGACACACCTGGCACAAAGGTCTTGAATTGGATGAAAAGACCCAGCACGGTCTTTCTGTTTTAAAAGGATCAGTGTGCTATGTTTAATGGTGTTTGATGTTTGTTTATTTTGTGGTCATTATTGAAGAGAGCAGAGACAAGGCTAAATGCTGAGTCTCCACATTTGTTTCAGTCTTTTACTGGTGAACAATAATAATACATCTTTTTTAGGGGTAGAATCATAGCACTTTAAAAAGGAATTTATTTTTATTTATATTGTTAATATTAATTTTTAGCAATATATTCAGGAGTGGTATTAATTTGGCATGCTAGAACACACAGATAGCCAAAGGACTGGCATGGAGAACAGGCTTTCTAGCAACAGACTACTAGAAACAGGAGGATTGACACATGGCATACCATACAGGGCCATGCAAGCCATCAACAGGGTCCAGAAGGCTGCTGAATTGAAGATAAAGTCCAAGCAAGGCTGTTATTACCTCTGAGAAATTAGAAAGATACAGGAAGTAGGCTTAGACTCTGCTAATGGGAACTTCAGATTGCAGCATCCATGAGTCTGCTCCCTGAGAAAGAACGGCAGCATGAACTAAGATTCAGGAAGGAAGTAGGTGGGTTTTCCTGCAAAGGGTGACCTCACAGGCCCAGAGTTTTCTGTTTCTTGGAATTAGCAAGCCCTGGAGTGGCACCCTCAACCCATCCATAGGGGCCTGGATACTACAGCATCAGGAATACATAGATTAAACTGGATTTGATTTGATTCCTTCATAAATATTCCCAGGCAGGATACAGCTGAATCATATGTAAATTTTATTTTTTAAATCTGAAGACTCTCTATGATCAGCTTACTGTAGAAATAATGCTAAGACCCCACTATAAGAGCACTGAGAGCTCCTCAGGAAATCTGTATGTTCCAGTGACTTTAGTGGCTAAAACAACAGCCCCCAATGCAAATCTGCCCATGGTCCACACTCATCCTTCAAAAACATACCTTCCTCTGCTCTGTATAAATCTGTGTCTCATACACTATGTTCTGCAGGGCCCGTCTGAGGTTTGTGATGTGAACTGGAGGGGACAGGAGGACGGAAAGAGATGAGGAACAGTCTTACTTGGAAAACCACCATAGGATTTCCTGTGCCTGGTCACTATTTGCAGTTATATTAAAGCTAACTACTTTACATCGGAAGACACCCATCTATTTCTAGTCATGGGCCAAAGACTGCTTGAATGTATCTTTGCTTTATTTCTCTTCCAGTTTTCATTTAAGATAAAATTGTAAATGAAATAAATTAACGATCATTTTTATTTTCACAGCACAATAAAAGTCACATATTTCCCCGAATAACCCATGGAACAGCCTCACTTTCTGATTAATATCTATATTTCTACAACATGCCGCCCATCACACATCTCTAATTAACACCTAATTTTGTATTAATCTCCTTGTTGTTTTCCTTTGGGCTTCTGTAATGAGACAATAACTTACATTTGCAAATAACCCTATTAGCAATACTTGTTGGATTGTAACACCTTGTGGGTAGTTATCATGTAATCATCTTTTCAAAATTATTACTCTGTATGTTATATATTGGTTGCTGCTAGTTTTAAATGTGTTGCTAAATGTGTCACAAGCTCACAAAAGGAAGCAAATTCTGCCTATATTACGTGTCAGATTTTCCTGTGGAGCTTCGGTTTAATAAATAAGTTAACATTTGAAGAAGCCACTGGATCTAAGAACCAAGCATTCTAATAATTGGGAATCAAAGGTCAGGGTTCAAGAATCAACGGTATACCTGCAAACCCTGCACCACAGGGTGACTAGTTAAATTTCTTTGTCCTCAGTTTCTGTTAATATTTCAGAGGGAGAATCCAAACCAAGAGGTATGCACAGATTAGAAGAGAAGCTAAATAGACTGTGTTGTATAAAGTGTGAAGAAATAGATATATAACTGATCCTGATGATTTTCTTCCCTCAGTATGAATGGTGTCGTGGGAATAAGAGCATTGAGGACAACCACATCTCATTTCAATTATGTGTTTGTTAAGTCCCTGCAATATAAAAGTCACTGCTGTGCAAAATGTAAGTGATTCAGAATTTGAGCAAGTCAGCCAGACATTTTTTCCCCTCAAATTCACAAAGCTGTAAAAACTAGGAGCACATACTATAGTTCAATAAGTATGGATCAGAGACTTCTAATGGAGCCAAGTACAGTGTAGATTTGAAGAATAGAAACATAATGGGCAAGTTGCCAGGTGCTTTCTGTGTCCCTTTTGCCAACAAGGATAGACAGAGACAAAGGAGAAGTTAAAGAGTGTAACATGATTCTCATCAGTTCTCTGCTTGGGCAAACTCAGGATAAAATGGGAGGGTTTTATATATATCAAGCAAAAAAAATAAAACTAAAACTGCTAGTTAGCTAGTTATCCATCTAGGCTCTATGAAAGGAATGTAAATTGTGATGCTTAGAGACACTCCATGGAGTCTCTTAATCTCATCAACTCATAGACACCATTTTATGAACTTCTCTGCTCTAAAAAAAAAAAAACTTGTAATAGATGGAAATTATCATCTTTCCTCTGTCCCTACTAAATCCTATCTCGTTCGTCTCCATTTCGATCTTGCTGGCTCTGCATCGTGCTCTCGACACATTCTTGCTGTCAAAACTGCTCTGGGAAAGGTGGTGGGGATCTTTCATTCCCCCCAGCCTGCCCCTTCTCCTCGCTCTCATCTTCTATTTCCACAAAAGAATTCTTCAAGAACAGAACAGTGAGGATGGGAAGGAGATGGGTAAATCAAGCAGTCAAAACAAGGGAAAGGAAGGGCAAAGTGATCCCAAGTTGGGGACCTTGTTTGAATTACCTATGCTGTAGCAGTCATCCTGGGGATATGGGGGGAGTGCAGTACTATGCAAAGAAATAATGAATTCCCCAGAAGATTACTGAAAGTGGTTTCTAGGAATAAAATGAAATAGTTCTACCATGGAATCCTGCCAAGTTATAACTCTTGATTATAACTCTTCAAAACCTGGTTATACAGAAGGGAACAAGACTACATGTCTACCCTGGGCAAGGTCAGGGTATAGCTAGGAAAGAGTTATGAATAATGTAAACACTGCTTAAGAAGAACCAGTCCAGAAATCTCTTGAATTTAAAGAAATGTAAAAGTAATGGAGCAAATATTTGAGGGTGAAAGGTCAAGGAAGATTTCAATAAGAAAGAATGTCTTATAACAAAATGAGGAGTGAAATGAAGAGCCAGTGTTATCTGGAAACGGGCAGAAGGAGCTTTTAGCCAAGACAGAACACTTAACCAGATAAACTAAGTCAAACAATGGGTGGTGCATAAATAGCATGTTGTTTAAATGGCTTAAGGACATCAAACTGTCCAAGAATTCTCTAGGTTCTGTGCTGGAAAAACAAAAAAAAAATAAAACTCGCGTTTTTGACCTCACAACCCATCATTATTTAATGAAAACTTCCCAGTCAGTGTTTGAGGTTGTTCCCAATAACACTCATTATGGATGAGACTGTAAAGGGATGGGATCAAGCCATGTTTAGAGGTAAAGTTTTATTTTGTGTCTATTTCTACATCCTTGAAAACTGTAGCTTAAACTGCCCCAACTGCGGAAGAAATTTTGCATTGAAGAAGCTACTACGATAAAAATGATTAAACCTTTGTTAGACAAAATAACAACAATGACTAAATGATCAAATAAATGTTCTTTTGAGATAGAGCCTCTAACCTGCTATGTAATCAAAGCTTGATCTCCTGATCCTCCTTCCTCAGCGTCCCTACTTCTGGGATTACAACACTCATATGAATGTTTACATTGCTGTAAATGTGTGGAAATGAGAATTTATGGAAAGAAATCTGCACCTGAAAAAGCTGATTGACAGATTAAAATTTAATTATGTGGAGAGATCTGAATGTTTTAGGTCCAGTGCCAATTATAATTCAATTTATCATGACTGTCTGTGGTCTCCAAATTGCTTGCCCATATCTGTGTATGCTGTAACATCCCTGACAATGCAGGACCTAGCACTCTGACAAATAGGTTAAAAACCTTTTGGAATGTATTATCTCAACAAAACTCACTTTTCTACCAATAAAAGGGCTAAGAGAGTTGTCAGACAGCATCTAAGGTTTACAGAAGAGTTGCATCTTTCTATAACCAAACATGTCCACAAATTGTATTTGAAAAGTCTCTTGATTTATGGTTTTCTTTATTCTGTAAAAAAAAAAAGTTCATGAAATTTCTGTCTTATTGGAACACAGTATTTGTGGTGACCTAAATCTCTGTTATTGAACCAGAGTCACTAAAATTTTGCTGTAGAAGAAATCACTTTATTTAAATTCCTTTCATGTGAGAGCTGGTTATTGTTCTATATGTGTATGTCTGTGTATGTGTATGCATATATCTTGTCAACATATCTCTGACTTTTAATTTTGAAGCAAGGGAGAACTGTGTCTCTATTAACTGTGGTAGGTAGATTGTATTGGTTGTCACTAGATTTATTTGTGCCTTTAATTAGACGTTCTTACTTGTGTTCTTCTCTTTTCTTTTTCTTTATAAGCCTGCATTGTTTTCTATTGCCCATGGATATGTTCATAAGTTAACAGAGCCAAACCCAGAACAATGTACTTGTATTCTATTTTCTGCTTATGTTTCTGGATTTTGTCTTTTACTTTCTGACAGATTCAGTGGGTATTTGGATGATCTGACTCTGAGAAGAACATAGATGTACAAAGGTGCTCTGAGGTGTGCTTAGAATGTTTACTTCAGAAATGAATAAGAAAGACAATGGATATAGAAAAATCTTCTGGGAGCCAAAGTCTCGGGTTCTATTAAGCAAACAGAAAAGTCACTTAGGAAACATAACCAAGGACCAAGTAAATAATTTTCCCGTCTAGAAATATAGACATTGACAACTGCAAGTATCTATTGACCAGAGTCAGCTGTGTCCCTGTCGTCCCCTTCACTGAGTGAATGGTGATTGCAACCCTCTGTTACTATGTTTTAGTAGCACTCTGTGAGTGGGAAAAGGCAAGTAGATATCTATTTTGCTGGTTTCTAGAGCAAGAAAACCGAGGTCAACTTTCTTAATTCTCTCCCTATTTCAACTTGTGATATTTCAAAAGAATCGTATTCAACCTCCAATACTATCTTTCATTTGTCTAGGCTTTCAACTTCAGCCAATTATGAGATGATTCTATCTTTCTGATTCAGGATTTAGATTAGGTTTTTTTCCCAATATCTCTTCCTCACTAGTAAATTTCTCCTTCATATTCTCTATTACCTTCCTCATTTTATTCAGATGTTTATTCATATTCCCTTGGTTCCTTTTCTATTCCTAAAAACCTTTTTTTGAATATTTTCAAGGTATTTTGTCTACTGTGATATCTTTTTTTTTCAATGTACAGCATGTACATGTTAAATAATTAGTCAACAGACAGGTTCATAGTGATTATACAGCTATATTGACAGTTACGTTTTGAACTTTTGATGATAATGCTTTTCTATATCTGATTGCTTAGGCAAATGATATTTCTCCATGAGACTACATTACTGCTATGCTTCTGAAACCTTGACCAAAGGTGCAATATTTTATTTTAATTATTATTATTATTATTATTTTATTAAAAATTTGCACCTCCTCCCCTCCTTCCTAAACCCTC
>LOEQ01007056.1:82544-95175 GCA_001685075.1 Bramus lutescens | reverse complement strand
GAGGGGAATTGGGGGGGATGGGAGGGAAATGGGAGGAGGTGGAAATTTTTAATAGAAAAGTATAAAAAAAATTTAAACACCTGGATCTTATTGTCAAATGTTATACTGCTCTTAACTTCAAATTCCAAAACTACTTTTTTCACTTATATTTCTTAATTATAAAGTCAATTCACGTGGCAAGAACCAATGAAAAGAGCCTTCATTATGTGTATAGATTCACTTCTGCTGTCAGTTTTCCTATAAATATGGTTAATTCCATTCTAATGAAAATATAATAAAACTTGCTATTATTTGACAAAATGAAAAAAAAAGGTTATATTAACATCCACCAGGGAGGAAGAAGTGCCCACGTACCATGCAGGGATCCCCAGCGACAGAAAGAGAAACGGAATGTTGTGAATGTTGCCCATCTACAGACATATGTAAATTTCCCCATGTGTTTCTGAGTAGTAGTCAAGAGGGTCATGTTTCAGAGCTGAAATTCTTATCTGAAAGGAATATGCCCTGCGTATGAAATGAGCACAGGGAATTTATTGTGGTGATATAAATGGCACAACCAAAGTAGTTGTTGAATATTCCACCATTTAAATGACCAAGACAACACAGTCACTACACAGGGACAAAAAAAATTCTTTGAAAAGGTGATAAACCCACAAGCCATCCTAGAACACATACCAGTAAATATATAGATACTCTGAGGAAACAATGCATATTTCTCAATAAAATTCCATCTGGTTTCTGAGGACTCATCCTAGATCATTTTCAGTCTTCCTACCCCAAACTTTAAAAGAGGGTAAAGAGATTTTTTTAAGGCCTGTGTTGGAATCTAGCAGTTGATGCAGGCTGTGAGAAAGGGCCCCCGTGTGTCTAGATGCTAATGTTCTCAACCTATACGCAAACTCTCATTAAATGCTTGTCCAGTTCAGTAATTCTGTTCCCTTACATCTGGTTCTTTCTGAAGGCAACAATTTCTGAGGTGTATTAGAGCCCTAACTGCTTTTTTCCTTCTTTTGAATTATCATACCTCTAACACTAGACTCAGAAAATTACTTCTCAAATGCCTGTTACATGGATCTTACATGTAAAACATGCAGACACTTTCCTCTCAATATCATTAGCCAGACAAAACAAAATTCTTGACTTCAGCTTCACTTCTCAGAGAGGCTTAGCATGTAGTGCTGAAGCTTTCCGTGTAAGTTCCTTCAAACTGCAAAATAAATTTTCATGGCATACATTTTCACACTTACTCTGTCTTCTAGTTTTATTTATTTATTTATTTTTTACTTTCTGTGTTAATATCTGTGATGCTTTCTGGTCCATTGTACTTGAGATTATTATATGTCTAATATAAGAAGTGCATCTGGATTTTTAAAAATTTATATTTTTGTCCTCCTTTTTGCTTGGTGAAGATATTATGGCATGTGTGTGTGTTTGTAATACTGAGATACCCTAATACATCAAAATTAAAATAGAGACTGAACACTCAGCAACAAGAAGGATAATTCTAGTTCCTAAACTGCTCATGACTTCTGTGAAGTTTCTTATGACCTCCTAGGCTAGTATTTTCTAATTTTTGAAAAGACTGTTAATCAGGGTTCTCTAAAGGAAAAGAATGGCTAATATAACACACACACACACACACACACACAATCACATACACAAACATGTTGCAAGGGAGAGGGCTGCTTGTTCATCCTGGTTGCCCAGCTAGCTTTACCCCAAAATAACCACAAAGAAACTGTGTTCATTAAATCACTACTTGGCCTATTAGTTCTAACATCTTATTGGCTAACTCTTACACCTTGATTTAGCCCATTTCTATTAATCTATGTATCACCACGTGGCAGTGGCTTACCAGGAAAGATTCAGCATGTCTGATTCTTGTGACTCCATGGTCTCTCTCTTTTTTCTGCCTTTCTTCCTCCCAGCATTCAGTTCTGTCTTCCCTGCCTACCTAAGTTCTGCTCTATCAACTAGGCTAAGGTAGTTTCTTTATTCATTAACTAATGAAAGGAACACACAAAAGAAGGACTTCCTACACCACACATGTTGACAGGATATTTATTAAATTGGGACTTACATGATTTTGTCCAGGTAGTCCAACAATGGCTATCACATACTGGAGAGCCCCAGAATCCATAAGTTTTCTGTCTACAAGGTAATAGCTCTCAGCAGTCCTAGCCTGGCATTAAAGGCCTGAGGGTTCCTGAACAGCTGGCCATCTGCAGACTATATTACATCCCCAAGGAATTCAGTTCTAACTGCTTCCAAGAAATGTTGCAGCAACAGGAAAAAGTAACAAAACAAAACCTTGCCAACAAAGGCTAACAGGTAAAAAGCAATTTTTTTTTCTTCCATGCACTTTTGTCTGAGTTGCTACAGAAGGTACTGACCAGATCTAGTGTGGTTCTTTCTGCTTTGGGTAATAAGATGAAGAAAATACCTCACAGGAGTTGCCAGAACCTTGAGTTTTAGCTGATCCCAGGGGTAAACATGTTGACAACCGAATTAGTCATTGTAGGATGATACTTTGGATAACCTTACATGTGGTTTTTTACTTTACTTGAAGACCTAAAACAAAGAAGTAATTCAAATACGTCTGAACCCAGAGTATTAAACTGACATGGCTTATTGATTCCAAAAGGTACATTCAGTTGACTTTGCTTGCTCTAGATGACCCAGAAATTGTCTCTGAAAGTCATGATCTCTGCTTTCCTTTACACATGTCTGGTTCTGACTCCTTGATTTCTTCCTTTTTATATTTCTTATATGTCAGTTTCTTAGTCAGATTTACAGAGTGCAAAGTGAGACAATGAGCCACAAAAATAATAGTCTGAAGGAGATCTGCTTAACATTTGTACCCTGGTCAATGGCAAGATTTAAGACTTGAAAAATACCTGAAGGTTTGTACCTCAGTTGGTCTGTGGAAGATTCTAATTCTCATAATATCAGTGATACACACTGAAATGCTTGTTTGAGGTCCTGTTCATGGAGTAGCCTAATGAGACAAGCTCTATGTTGTCAAACTCCTATTACATACAAATCTCACAAAACTCAAAAAGGAAAAAAATTAAAAAAATAATATTTCAAATTGGACAAGTAAATTGATCAAGTCCTTTCAACAATTTAATGTCAGGGTATCAATAAGCATGTAAAAGAAACTTCCTATTTTATAAATTTAAATAGATACAAGTTACACCAACAGAGTAACAAGAATCTGCAAAGTAATGTGACCTTCAAGACAGAGCAAGAATACAGGTAATTCCCACAGAAATGAAAATGTTTTAAATCTTTGTGAAAATATATCCACTGCATATCTATTGAAGTAACATATCACAACCATAAATTTTGTTGCTGAGAAACCCTGAGAACTTCTTGACTTGTGCCACAGAAAGCATGTACAAGTATGTTTACATAAAACATTGCTTGTGAAAATCTATCTAAGGAAATTATATGGTTTGGGATGTCCTTCTGCTTGTATTGCATTTATTGGCTAATAAATAAAGAAACTGCCTTGGCCTGTTGATAGGGCAGAACATAGTCAGGCAGGGAAAGCTGGACTGAATGCTGAGAGGAAAAGGCAGAGTCAGAGAGATGCTATGGATCTTCCGCCAAAGATAGACATGCTGAAACTTTGCTGGTAGACCATGACCTCAAGGTGATGCACAGATTAATGGAGATGGATTAAATTAATATGTAAGAGTTAGCCAGTAAGAAGCTACAGCTAATAGGACAAGCAATGATTTAAATAATACAGTTTCTGTGTGATTATTTGGGGGCTTAGAAGCCAGGAATGAACAAGTGGTCTTCATGCAACAGTTAGAGGCCCAAATACACTGTGCAATACTTATTCAGTGAAATCTTTGTGTGTGTGTGTGCGTGTGTGTGTGTGAACCAGTAGTTGCTCTTCACCTTTCTTTGAACACCATAATACTTTATAACATTCATTTTGCATGTGAAATGCTCACTAAATATATTGTTAAACACTTTAAAAGCCAGGAACACATATCAAGACCCCTGTGGCTCTGCTCACAAAGTGCTTATTGCACATTGCACATTACGCTTGCTAATGGAGTATTGTCAAGTTGGAGACAATATCAGTACAAATTCTTCTGGAGAATAAAGAATACCAGAATGAGAATTTGTTAATGAACACAAGAAAATGGCCATCAAATGGAGGAGAAGAAACAGGAAGCAAAGGAAAAAAACTGCAATGAAATTCAAGCAGAAGAAAGGAGAAGAAAATGGGTGAACAATGCAACCATTGGAAGCTAGTGAGATGATTTGGCATATGAAGAACCTGTCCTTAAACCTCGTGACCTGAGTCTGTTCCCAGAACTGATATGAAGGTGGATAGAAAGACCTGACTCTGTAAGGCTGTCTGCAGACCTCCTTAAGTGGATCTTGTCATGTGCACACACACACACACACACACACACACACACACCATACACACACATAATAATACATAAATCCTTTAAAAGTTACTAGAGTTTTGTTAGAAGTCTGTACAAATGTCATTGAACTCTTGCATATAATTACTTACACTCTAAAAATGAGAAAACTGTTGCTGAAATTAAATATTTGATTAAGAATGCAGTAGAATGGTGGGCTGGAGAGAGGGCTCATCAGTTAAAGAGCACTTGTTGCTCTTAAAGAGGACCAGTGTTTGATTCTCAGCACCCACATGATAACTTATTGTAACTCTAGTTCCAGGGGAGCAAATGACTTCCACTTCTTTGGATACCAGTCATAGCAGTAGAACACAGACATGCATGCATGCAAAATACCCATATACATAAAATACAATAAATAATTCATTTTTTGTCGTTGTGTGTGTGTGTGTTTGTGTTTGTTTGAAACAGGATTTCTCTGTGTAACTGTCTTGGATATCCTAAAACTCCCTCTGTATTCCAGGCTGATTTTAAACTCACTGAGATCCTCTTGCTTCTGCCTCCTGAGGGCTGAGATTAAAGGCATGCACCACCACCACCCAGCCAATAAATAATTCTTTAAAAATGTTCTTTTAAAGAATACAGAGAAAGGAGATGGAAGTGAGAAAAAGGAAATTTGTGGCCCATCGTAAAAAAAAAAGGTGTCTAGTGAAAGGGAAGTGGGAGAATATAAGGGTGGGGGTAAACATAAATGAAAAGAGGGCAGATATCCACTAAAATAATGGTTGTCCTAGCAACATCTGTGTGAAGGGTCTTTAAATATCATTGCACTTTGAAAATTTTATGCCCACAAATGCAAACTTTGTTTAGTACACCCATAGAAGATATATATGAGGAACAGTTAGCTTTCTGTACTTCATAGATGCTGAGGAAAAGAAATGCCTGGTCCACTGGTCCCTTGAGTGACGGTTGTACTTTGTCTAGTCCCTGATCATATGTTTAGTTCTTGACCTGGCAAGTCATTGTGACTGTGCAGATTTGGGTCATAACCTCAAATGACAGATAAGACACAAAAGTTTATGAAGATAAAGAAGACATTTTCGGAACAGCAGTCGTGATAAAGTGCCAGATACAGAAGTTCCGATTCTACTTCACCAAGCCATCCCTACATCTTTTTCCTCCCCTTGAAAACAAACTGTGGCATTTAATGTGAGAATCTGCACATATAGAACTGAGAAGGAGTTGAGAATTCCACTGGGTGAGATTATTGCTTTTAGATGCTTTAGTTAATAGTTGTGATACTAAGTGACTATTGAAGAAGAAAGGGAAAAGGTTAATGTGTGGCTAATAATGAATGCAGGATTGACTTGACTTCTATCTTGGATGAAGTTGTTTGAGACAGTAGTGTCTGCTTCACGTCAGCTCAGCTTCTCACAGTGGCTGGTAGGATGAGCCACACTGCTGGCTTTAATGGTGAGATGATGACTTCTACTTGAGGATGGCAATCTGAGTCAAGTGTGAAGAACCGCCATTGGCCTTGTACAGACTGTTCTCAGTGTGTGGCCACCCATTATCACCATCTGTTCTCTTTCCTCTGTTCATTTGCTTAGCATTTGATAACACCAGCAACAAACTCACTTCTGAGCATTTATTCACAGCTGTCCTGGAACGCAAAACTAAGATGTTCAAGAATTTTGCGTCTCTGTCACTCTTTTAGTAGCGACTTTCTGAGTCTCCGTATCCTTTATATGAATCTATGTACATGTAAGAAGTGTGTTGCCCCTGTCTTGGCACCTACCAGAGCCACAAACCAGTCAAATTGGTCAAATCTGGCAAGAACTGTAGTGAGAAGATTGAAGTAACTGCACAGGAAAATGACAGTCTGTTCTAATGAACTCTGTGAATATAAAAGGAAACTTAAACCCCTCCAAAAATTTGTCAGTAAGAACAAAATGCATTCCTGTGATATAGTTATTTTTCTTTCATTTGTTTTCTCTACTGTTTGTGATTATTTTGTTTTATGAGTCAGGGTTTCTCTGTGTATTCCTGGCTGTAGTGAAACTCACTCTATAGAATAGACTGTCCTTGAACTCAGAGAGATCTACATGCCTCTGCCTCCCAAGTGCTAGGATTTAAGACATGCATGATCATTGGCCAGTTTGATGTAGTTATGCTCATAATTGCCTTTTTCGTCACTAAATGGAGCTTAAAAAGTTTAATAAAATAAGCCACATCAGGAGTTGTGGTTTTCTGGCAGAGCATGGCCAGGTGCCATTCTGTGTCACATCCCAGTTTCTATGTTATCCGTGTGACTCTTAGCTCACAAGGTGAATTTGCATGTGCAGTTTTTGTCCAGAAATAAAGACACAGTCTGAGACTTATTAGATACCTCTAGATAGCGTTTGGGATCATGAAGTGAATGTGGCCTTGTGGCCCACACCATGCACAGTTTTAACTACCCTCTAAGAGTTTTGAGTTGTCCCTGATCTATTTTCTTGCTTATGACCTTGTCACTAACTATCTTGAAGACATGAAAGCATAGCTCATAGAACGTGTTCCCACCTTCCTCCAATAAAGGCTATTGTGATGGAAGTTGACTTACTATCTTGCAGGTAGAATATTTTACTGAGTCCAATTGACTGTATTAAAGGTGTCTATGCCTATGCTGCCAATGCAGACATGGAGGGGGGAGTTGGATTTTTTGTCTTCCATTCCTCTTAAAGTTTGCACTATTGTGATGGGTACTTTTTATTTTCTTTCTAAAAGTCAATTGTTACATTTTGTGAAACAAACAATTAGGATCTTAACTGTTTAAGAAAGATTAATTTATAAAAGTAAAATTCTACTTTACATTTTTAATTATTTTTTATGAATATTGTACATAACAGAAAGGGGATCTCTGTTAGTTGACACACAAGCTCTGAGGCAGGGACTTTCTGATACTGACTGTGCATATTTTATGGAGTTTAGCCCATAACTGCCCTGATGTGTTTCTTGGTCCCCACTACTCAACTTTATGTCCACTCTAAAGACATCAGATACATATGGCTACTTATTAATTTGAGAGGAAAATAGATTGCTTGATATTAGTATTATAAAAGCCTATTTAAAATTTTTATTTTTAAGATGATAAAATCTTTCCTTTTCTCTTTCCAAACCCTCACATTGTACACTAACTCCCTTCTTTACTTCAAATTCAATATATACCTAAATACACAAGTATAACCTTCCTGTAATATATGTTTTAGGGCTATGTATTTAATTTTTTGTAATCAATTGATATTTTCTTTCATTGGGAAGACTATTCTTTCTCTCAGGTTTCCTTAGTTGCATGAAGTTCTTTAACTAGGGTGGGCTTCAAGAGAAACCCTTCTAAATTAGCATGTCAGTTCATCTCATGTTTAAGCAACCTAGTTGGTGAGACTTCATGGCTATAGCTTCTGACATTTCTAGGAAACACAATCTCATATCAAAATGCTTGTTTGTTCCTCTGACTATGACTATGACTCCACTGCACAGTAGCACAATTGATCAAAATGAAGAGTTTTGGAACCTAGTTCCAGCTGATGCTTTGTACAACACAACTGAGAGATAAACACCTCTTCAAGTAAACATACGCTAAGTTAGCAGCCAGAAGTTTTTCATAAGCCTTGCACTAAATCATATTAGTCTATTATGAAAACATATCTTAAAGACCACTTAACAGAGTAACTACAGCAATAAAGTCCATCGGTGCTCCCAACTGTGTAAGGAGCAAAATACAATCAAGAACACATTACTCTGAAGAACCAGAGTCAGAGATGTTAAGAAAATTATCATGGTTGTCTCATAGCTGGTAGTTGGAAAGCCATTCTCCTTCAGGTAGCTCCCATTCTATCATCCTTTATTCAGTGAATAGTAATCAAACATCTATTATACACCTGAAATAATGCTCAGAGTGGATTGTTCAGGAAGAAGCCCAACAAGCAGACAATATTTACTTAAAAGAGAACATTGTGAAGAAATTATAGAATAGCATAAGGGTAGAAATTTTATGGATGGTTATAGGATGATTGCAAGGAATACCTTACATGACAGCTCTTGGTAGAGTTTACAGGATTGCAAGGAAAGAAAGTAGACATTGTTATTAAAACTGAGAAAAGCCTTGGACATGACTTTAAGGAGAGAACTTGTGTCAAGGAGTCAAAGACTAATTTTTGAAGATACTGTGTGCCTGCAACACAGAGACTAGGACCAAATTTCCATGGATGGATTCTAAGATCACAAGAGGAAATAAAAGATGGATGATCCACTTGATAGTCTACACCAAAGAGTTGGGATTTGAAATGAAAAAGGATGGGAAGTTATTAAGGACATTTGCATTTGGGAAGAGATAAAAGTTTTATCTGATCAAATATCTGAGTTTTTAAAAGTTTATGTCATGTGAAGCAAGCAAG
Source organism: Bramus lutescens (assembly GCA_001685075.1). Classification (NCBI taxonomy): domain Eukaryota; kingdom Metazoa; phylum Chordata; class Mammalia; order Rodentia; family Cricetidae; genus Bramus; species Bramus lutescens. Next base: position 86,345 of record LOEQ01007056.1, on the reverse strand, counting down.
AATCCCCATAGATATAAGGTGCCTGGTAGTATTTTGGAACATAAGAGAAACTGAAAAAATAAAGTGCTAGGGGTAACAATAAAATTCTTCATTTTCTGAGTTGAGAATATCCATTTAGTTTTGAGAGTTTGTATGTTTTGATTCAGGTCTTTGCAGGGCTGTCTCCTCAGCAAGGTTTCTTGATACATAAATCACAGGGACCCAGGCCAGTAAGGGACTACCACAATATGGAGTATACAGCTGATGCACTGGATGAGTAAGGTGAACTGGGAAAATAGGTGTGCTGATAATTGTCTCTAAAACACAGTTCTAGAAGAAGAGAACTGTTTTCTCTATATTCTGGCTTATATCCCTGTATGTACAAGGGTTTCTTTCTCTTGGATAAGCTCTTAAATTACTTTGCTATTCCCAAATGTCTCACGATTTCTTATCTGATTACTACCATTAGGTTGCCCTTACTGTTCCACATAGTAGTGACTGACAGAGATCTTTCTTAATGTCCCAGAGTGAAGCAGTGAGTGAGCAATATCTTAGCTATGTGTTATTTATTTTATCTTGTTTGAATTTATATTTTATTTATAATATGTTGTGATTATATTCATCCCCATTAATCTATGAGATCCACTTGCTTTTTCCTTTGAACCTCTTCTTATTTTCAACTAGTCCCTTTGTGGCTACACCATGAGAGAAAATTTCACCCTACTCTAGTAACCTATAGTGTCTCAGAAAGAGGGTGAGGCCTCTGAGCAGTTACCTATCTATGGGGGCATGCTGCAGGGCTTTTTATTTATCTTTTTGGAAGAAGTATTTTATGTTTTTATCATGAGAATTTTCAAATAACCACAACTTAGAGAAATCAATAAGATAACTCTTAATGTCTCAACCTTAGGCCAGTCTCTTTCTAGAATCTGCTTTTCTTGGGTATTTTTTAAATAAAGTCCTAGGCATCTTAAGATGTCCGTTGTGAGGCTACAGTGCATAGCATGATCCTTAAGATTGTTTTTCTTATTTGGTTTTAATATTACCCAGTGCAGGAAACAGCTGAGCAAGTTTTGGGCAGTATTCATTTGACTGAACTCCCAGTCACTTCTGACCCCACCATTCTTGAGTTAAGTCTTCTCTTAATATGAGAGTTTCATGGAAACTTTACCTAAGAATATGGGCTCTGTCTCCCAAGAAGCTCTTTGTTAGATTGGACCTTCTTTCTCTATTTCTCAGTCATTTGATAATTTTTGTAAAAAGAAAAAAATCTGCTTCATGGTCTTAATCTGGAACTTTGTGGCCTAAGGATTTGAGGGCAAAATGTATCAATTAAGACACCCTGATTATCCTAATGTGAAGGAGGCAACTCTGCCACAATTTCTTGAGGTAATACGGGTTGATTCAAATCTTGTCATCAACCTTTCTCCAGATACTTACTTATGATAATGGCCTACTTTTGCAGCCAGAAGACGAAGTCAATGGGAGATATTAAGAGGAAAATTTTCAAAAAATCATTTAAGACATCTCTCGGTCTCATCGTTCTGACCCATAGCAAAGGCAAGGTGATCTGTTGTGGCATAAATATTAGATAGTAACAAATAATACTGACATTTTGTTAGAAGCAAAGACATGACTCAGACCCAGCAATCTTTCAAAGATGAGTGCCAACGTTGGGTGACAAACGGCTTGAATTTGACAGCACACTTCACAGCATGGACTCTCATCCATCACAGAGATATTTTTTAAAAGAAATCACAAAACACAAAACACTCAACTTTCGCAATTTGTTGACAGGAGATGGAAAGTGTGGAAACGGAAAGCAAGAGACAGAGACAGAGGGCCTGAATTGCAAAAGAGTGACTCTCATTTTATTTTAAGATTCTCATTTTTCAATGTTCTTGTACTCCATAATTCAGTAGTGTGCTTGGCTCATCCTTTCTTAGAAATTTATAAAAGCTTAGTATAGTTTGAAAGGAGTGTATGAAGTAGTGATAGAGCCCAATACTGATTATCAAAAGTTAAGGGAGACAACATACATACTTTTGTAAGTATATAATAATGTACATGAGTTTACATAAGTTTCATGTATGTCTCTTTACATTGTGTAAGACAGTCTGCTAACCAAACAGGCTAGACTGGTAATAATAACTTTAATAGAAGATGCATGAACACAGTGAGATCACTTTGAATGTTAAAAATTATATCTTTTAGTTCAAACATATTATAAGCCTTCCAATCCCCAGGTTTCCATCTTGTTTATTTGTACATCAAATAGTCATTAAATACTGTGATGGGACAACACTAGTTTGGGTTCTGAGACATAGCAGTACATGGGATAGAAAGAGGGCTCTCTTAAATGCAGCTCCAAAAACACTACATAAAATGCAAACAAGTTCAAATTAAAGTCTTGATAAGTTTAGGATTACTTACTATAAGCAAAATAAAATAAGTTACTTTGAAAATGATTGGTTAGGTCATGTTCAAGGGTTAAATAAATTGTGTGTGTTTGTGTGTGTATATGTGTGTGTACATGGGTGTGCATGCATGTGTGTGTATATATGTGTTTATGGAGGCCAGATATAATATGTTCTTCAACTGCACCGCATTTTATTATTAGAGGCAGGATTTCTTTCCTTAACCTCGGTCTCTCTGGTTTTCTAGGCTAAGTAGCCAATAACCTCCAGGGATCTGCCTGTCCCTGTATACAACATTTACATGACTTCAAACCAGCAGAACTCAGGGCTTCTGTTTAAAAGTTAAATACTTTATTGAGTGATTTCTCTAGGCCTAAGGATCTATTATTAAAATATTTACTTATTTACTTACTTTTGTGTTACTAGAAATTGAATCCATCCACAATCTCATGCATCTTGAACAAAGGATTTTCCTGCTGAGGCATATACCTAGACTTCCATTGACCTCTGGTTTTGGAACACAGTTTTGCTCTACTGCCAAATCTGAGATTGAACTTCTAAGGTGCCCCAGGCTAGTCTTAAGTAGCTGGGATGTCAGGCTTGAACTACCAAGTTCAGGTAGTAATATATTCTAGATAGGCTACATACGCTGAAGTGTTTGTAATTTTATCAAGTCTTTAAGAAGGATTGTAGGAAGAACTGTAAAAAAAGGACTTTTAATACAGAGGAACTAGAGTTTTGCAGAAAGGAAATGAAGAAAAGTATACTATGGTGACCCCCTTACCACTCTGGTATAAATTTTCATGATCAGTTTTCTGGTCATCCTGGGTAAACAAATGTGAATGTATTCTCCTCCAAGAAATTTAGAAATGTACATGTGAAGAAGGCTGTGATCTCGTGAATTTTTCACTGTAGTAATCAATGTTTTTCTCTAACCTAAAGTAAAATGGTACTGAACCCTAACAGTAGAGCATCACCAACCTAAGCAACCAGTACAACTTAGTGCTGTGCCCCATCCTGAAGGAAGCCTGTGCAGGAGCTCTTTGCTACTAGAGGCATTTTGCCAAAGGAGACAAATACCTCTGCATGAATCTGAGGTGGTTTCTATTTTCTCTACAGCTAAACATTTGATTTATTCTGCTTTTACAGACTGTGATCCTATAAATAGAAAGCTTCAAACTCTAGGTCTTTGAGACATACTGTATAACCTATAATCAGTTTATGCAATATGGCTCACAAATGTTAAGAAAATACAATACTAGTGCTTTTTATATTTTTGAGGTTATGATATAATTACCTCATTCTCCACATCTCTTTCCTCCCTCCGACCTTTCTCATGTACTTCCCAATTGCACACACAAACAAACACACACATGCACTCACAGAGAGAGAGAGAGAGAGAGAG